>JANBPK010001625.1:0-21654 GCA_027579435.1 Candolleomyces eurysporus
CTCAACCTTTCCCCGACTCCATGGAGTGGAAGGAGGGTTCTGTCCCTGCAATACGTCCATCAACTCTACAAAGATAAAACTACCGAAAGCGTGAGAATGATGTCGATATCCAAAACTGGGCTTGTGGGCAATAGTTGTCTTATATGTCTGACCCCATGATCCACCCAATGAAGATCCGGATCCCCGACTCCACGAAGTGGACGGTCGTCTTCTATGCTTGTTGACAAAAGTCCCTGTCAGGTACCCGGCACTCTTGACTTGCAGGGTTGCCCTCCTTATGGCTGTTCTTACTCTGTCATGCAATACTCCAATTACTATCAGTCTTGCTCCGCACTAGTGCGAAGATCCAAATGAGCCTCTATGTTCTCGTCCTGCGCATGCAACGGCGGGATGCACTATACAACAAATATTGCGGCAGCGCACTTGCCATGCCTCTTTGCTCTTCTCAATTCAAATGCTTCTGATTAAAATCTGTGCCTTCTTTGATTCACTGTACCGCGAATTGACCGGCGAGATCTCTGAGTACCGCGCGCGAGTGCGAGCACGCCATGGGCGTGCGTCAGCGAGCGGACCGAATATTTAGTGGTGCTAAGTGCCCCATAGTCCTTAAAAAATAGATGCTGAACTTTGTGAGAATACCTCACAAGAGAGTCAGGGACTGGCGCCAGAGGCGCCGCTACGATCGGATACGTGTGCTTTCAACATAAACATGCTCCTGCAAACGGACCCAGAGAGCAACGAGGCAGAGCACTTGCTCGGAACCCTTCACTCATTGATTCAGATTCCACCTCACAGCGACCAGACGACGACCGAATATGGCTTTTACCACAAATCGCTGCTCGACTTCCTCAAGGACCCTCGCCGTTGCGGGAAACTGTATGTTAAAGAGAGTGAAAGATGCGTGTTCATCTGGGATGCATTCATTCGGGTGTGTGCGAGTGAGTTTGCTTCTGCTTCATGCTTTGTTTCTCTTCAACAGTATAAATCTGATGCTATGGTATTGAAGGGGGTTGTGACACCCAGTTTTCATACCCGGAAAGCTTCCTCGAATTCTTGGCTTGGCTTCCATCTTGGTGGCCTGTGTACGAGGGCATCGCACACTCCAAGGTCCTTCATACGCCACCCAGCGCTGATTGGTGGGTGTCGTTGGCCGTCGAATACAAGCAGATTGATTCCTTCTGGAATGTCTTCCGGCAATTTCACCTTTCAGTGCGTACAGTCCTCAATCTTTTCCAAACTTTGAACTGAAATTCAGTCTTCCTTTATCGTTCATCTTTAGTGCCCCTGGTATCGTTGCAAGCCAGGGTGCAGATTATGGAGCTGTTCCATTCTGCGTCGGTTGGGATCAGCTACCCGGATTGCACCTGGAGTATTTTGGCCACGCCGACAATGGACCAATACTGGGAAAGTCAATACGGTATTTGAACGATTGGCCAAAAAGGCAATCAAGGACGTCGGGCAGAGGGACTCCAAGAGCCAGAGTTGTACATAATGCTAGAATTTCAGTTTTTTTGCCCGTGTTGATCGCTAAGGACTTGGTATGTGACAAGTAGAAATCCAGAGGTCAAAGGTACCTCTAGGATCGCGTGATTGAGGCAAAAAGCAAGCTCTATTAAAAGTTAAGGTACGGTACCTAGGCCACTGAGACTCGGCGGAAAGGAGAGGGAAGAAGCGGCCCTTTGCCACTTCATTTTGTTTCCCAAGACTTTGAAGAAAACGACAGCTTGAGAGTATGAGCTATCGTTTCTTTGAATAATTGTATTTGAAGTTCTGGCCTGCACGAACACGGTGAGTTTTGCGTAAATCACGAATGTGGCCATTTAAACTGACCCTATGTTGTTGTGCTACATATTATCCAGCCACCGCTTCTGCCGAAAAATGACATTTTGAGTCGAGTAACATTTACACCGTTGAGCGACAATAATTGCGGTGCGACTGCTAAATGTTGAAACTATTGAAGGTGGCAGGTAAACTGACCCGACATTTTCGCGGAGGGTCATGGACAACGGGAGGGGCCGTTGGGTTTGGGCGAGCGATCATCAGGTTTACTCAGTGAGCCCACTCATAGTTCGATGAATTTTGAAGAATCCGACTTTTAGCTCCATTCTCTTGATATTCGCGATATGTTATCCTTCATCTTTCCTAAAAATGATGCTTCTTCTTCTTTCGAGGCATCGCAGAGCGGGCAGAACGCGAACTTGACCGGATCAATCTCAGACTGCTCCGTCAAGAGTGTTTCGATGGTTGGACTCGTTTGTTGATGCCTCTCCGCATGTTGCGGTCTCCTCCACGATGTACACTTGGTAGGCATCTATTATCCAGACCCAAATATTCTCGAAACATTGTTCACTCACCGTCAGGAACCCATGCAAATCTACTCAACAAGAAGTTAACAAGACCGCGAGTTAATTCAGCATCGTGGCATGGGCTTGTCACACCAAAGTTGGCCCAGAATGCAGCCCCAAGACGGTATCTTCGTAGCTAAAGTATCGTCTTGCCACCCTCAGACGCGCAGACGAGCACGATCTACTCTTTATCCACACCCGCAGGGAAGGCTGGTGTGGGTGTGATACATATTTCGGGTCCTGATGCGTTGAAGGAGATGTGGGGGAGGATGGTTCCATCTTCTGCGAATGGTACGTGGTATCCTAATGACTAGCTTTATGGAGTGAGTAGTAAGACTGACATGACGTCGGTAGGAAAGCTCAGAGACCCGACACCTTGGAGGCTTCAACGGTGTCGGGTTGTACACCCGGAGAGTGGAGAGACGATTGACGACAGGTTAGTCGTGTACTTCGAAAGTTCGTCTTCCGCTCTTCTTCCTTTCAAACTGTTCCCTGGGGCTCGCTCTTATTGAAACTCGATCTCCAACAGGCCCAAAATCATTTACTTCCGAAGACGTACTCGAATTGCACGTCCATTCCGGCCGTGTATTTATCTCAGCCGTCCTTTCGGGCCCCTCCAAACTACCCACTTTTCGACCTGCAGAACCGGGAGAACCCACGAGACGCACGTATTTGAATGGGAGGCTAGATTTGACGCAGGTGGAGGGGTTGAAGGATTTGATTAGTGCAGAAACAGAAGGGCAGAGGAGAGTCGCTGTCAGAGCTGCTGAGGTGAATTCAGCGTACCTTTCCATCTGTACAACCAAAGGGAGGGTCACTCTTTCGATTTCAGGGCGTCACAAAATAAAATTTGACGAACTCCATGCGTACATCATATCCAGCCTTGCAAAAGTCGAGGCCCTCATCAACTTTGGGGAGGGCGAAGAAAATCGAAGAAGGCGAGTATGAAGACGCTAAATCGTGGGTTCAGAAAGTCTTGGATACAATCCAAGGATACTTGAACGATTACCGCAGGGGCGAACTCTTGCATTCGGATATTCGGGTCGCGATTTTTGGACCACCGAATGCTGGGAAGCGCACTTTGCTACATTTCTTGGGTATGTGTATCTGCTTCGTTCTGTTCTCGAGCGCCGCAACTGACTGAAATATAACTTTCTCTTAGAGCTCAACGTGAAGCTGCGATCGTCACGCCCATCCCAGGCACTGCATGAGTCATCCTTTAATCATCTATGGATATTGGCGGTTTGCCAGTGATTATCGCTGATACAGCTGGTCTACGAAAGACGGAAGACGTCGTAGAGAAGATAGGGATCAAAAGAACACGGAAGGTGTGGGTACTCTTCCCTTCTTATCTCTGTTCTCCCTCGCACCATATTTTCATGACGCTAATCAATGTCTTGTTTTCAGTGTGGAGAGTGCAGATATCTCAATTTGCGTGCTCTCTTTGCTGGAAGCTGTACAACTGCAGCAGTGCTGTCACAGCCCAGGCTCAGCAGCGTCGTCTTGCTGGCAAAGTTTAATTTCCCGGAAGAACTCTCTCTTCCTATTCAATAAATCCAATCTTGTGGACTCGACATCAGCACCCTCATTTACTCGGTGCTTGGAGGTCGAGACTACCCGACGGAGTTTGCTACCACCCACACCTTGGCTTGAAGGAGGCACCAGCGACGAAGACCTCGAGTTGAATGCACCATCGACAACGACAACGACGCAAGCTTGGAAAGCGAGTTTGGCAATGGATGACAGAGCTGAAGAGTTTTTAAGAGGGTTTACGGAGGTCTCGGAAAGTGGCAGGTGTGGTAATTTCTCACCTCAACTTAACCTGCAGATATGACCTACCAACCAACTAGGTTCGGCAAGGACAACATTCCAAGCAACGCAGCGAGCCCTGCTTGTTGGTCCAACACAGAAACGCGCGATCTTCCTTGGTCAAGTCCACAAAACACAGCTGGTATTCCACTGTTACTGCACAAACATTCCTCTAACTGTCGACGAACTATGCGGATCTACTTTGCTCTCTCGCTCGCATCGCACCATTCTTGTAACGACCTGAACTCGAGTGAGTACTTCTGACTGCTGTTGTCTAGCTATTGTTAATCTGGCTGGTTCATCCAACCCTCCAGGAGACGTTGCGCCCCTGGACTCGGCAAGCAGCCATGGAAGTGCCTATTGAACCTTTTTACGGAGAGCGTAAGTGAATCAATAAAGTGGTCTACAAGGCTTTTTTTTTTTATAAACTTGTTATTACTTGGCAGGTTGCGTGGAATAATCTTAAAGCACATTCAGATTTATGTAGACTCGTATGCGATTCGTTCAATAGTATCTATTTGACCCCAATCTCAGCGCTCAGTTGTGCAGTCGCCAACTTGAATGATCAACTCGAGCAGCTGGCAGTAGCCGAATAGGGTTCTATTCTGTTTGCCCGAAAATTGTCGACCAAAACGGCCGCACCTAACGGTACCTTTCCTCTCTTCTGATCCAAAAGGTGTAGAAACAACGCTCTGATGAAAGCTGGTACCCTAGTCAAGATCTGCGGGGGGTCAGGGGGGCTCAACGAGGGAAATCAATGCTTCAGAAAAGCTCTACTTACTCGGAGGCAGACTGGGAAATTGGAGATCCCCCGAGAAGTAGCAATGTTGCTCGGACAATATCTGACCGTCCTCAACTTGAAGCACAGACGAGTGATTGAAGGAGTTGTGACCTCGACGTTAACATCTGCTACCCATCAAATCGCTCAGACATATACGTGTACGCCCAAAGCCTAGCTGCGAGTTAGAGAAAATACTGTTTCTGCACACGGATAGTCGAGACGCCTGCGTACGTTCCTCTGGAATGTAATGACCTGCCAAATATAGTCAGCCTTGGGCGTCCCCTTCACGAGAGAACCGGCGGAGACATACACAACCTTTTCCAACTTAAATCCCTCTTCAACCTCGAGACCGACTCCTAATTCGAGTACATTTGAGAGGATGGCCTCGAACTGAGGAACTTACCCATATCCTCTGGAGACTCGCTCGGTTGAGAGAGCTAACGGTGGTACCGTGAGTCACGAATTTGAAGGTGTTCGGGGTATGGAAACACTGGCAGTCTTGCTTCCTCGAGCGGCCATCGCCATTTCCATCAACGTTGAGGGTGAGGCCTCCAAGACCTAGTCATTGAACCCTAAGCCTCCATCCGAAAGCTTGAACATCCACTGGTTGCAGTTTGGCGGAGCTGAGAGGGAGACGAGGTGCCTCAGCTTGGCAGCCAGAGCTCAACGTTCGATGAGGGTCGATGGCTGTTCCAGAACGGGGCCAGGTGCGGGTGAAGGAAATGGTGGGTAACGGACCGCTTCAAGCTTGATGTTCCTTATGTTCTGTAGCGATAGCTCTGGTTCGGTTTTGGCTCGATAATACGTGTAGGAGCGCAATCAAAGGCGGAGGTGGAACCAGGGATATCGCTGAGACCGATCCTCCATGAGTTGAATCTGAGAAAAGGAGGGTGAGGATAGAGTTGAACAGAGTTTAGAGGTAGTGTGTGAATCGGTATGGGTTGAGAAGTTCAAACCCATGACCGTCGACCACATCCCATCCACCAACCATCCATAAATCAACCCCAAAGCCTCCCTTAGCGCCTCCTTTGTCACATTAACACTCAGAACGACCTGCGGATCGTTGATATTAGACGCCGCCAAATGTGTCAACATACTTCAATCAGCAACTAAGCTCCTCACCCATGGCCCTTGAGTTTGTAGGATGAAGCTCCACCAGTAACGGAGCATCGAAAGGCGAGAAAGCCCAATCATCCGGTTCAAATCGTCCTCCTGGGACGAGAGCCTTGAAATGCGCATGTGAACCCTAGATCAGAATTTGGAAGTGGAGTATGTTCGTGAACCCGGCAGCGAGGTGCAGAAGAGTAGGCGATCGCGGAAGAAATTTGTGACTAGGGGAGGAGAGGCTGGCGAGGATGAGTTTGTCGGAGATGCTTAGATAGACAGAGCACTGGGCCTGCAAGGGAGAACCAGAATTGAATGAACGGGAGTCGGCCCGCGGTCTTGGATATTGCTTGAATGAGAGCACTGCGGCTGCTGGAAAGATGGGAGTGAAAGTACTAGGACGGCTGGGAGAAACCGAGAACGCATCAGATCTGCGCCGGGGAGCCGCTGGGCCTCTTCAAGATAAGATCTCCCACCCCTTTTGGGCGTCCCCTGGGTCAGATGAGCATGCATAGACGCTCGACAAACAGCTCGCAAACACACGAGGTGGACGATATTAAACCGTTCAGGCGGCGGGAACGTGGTCGGTCCAGCCTCCTTCCTCCCTTCACCTCGACCGCCCCATGGCCAGCAACCTCAATAATGCACACGATTTCCGGATTGACAACTACAGCTTTACAAATGTTACGAACGTGAACCCCTCAGCGGATCCACTGAGCAGTGAGTCTGGCTCACAGAGCTGGAGCTGAGCGCCTCAATTGATTCTTACCGCGACATATAGAACTCGAGGCTCGGGTTGCAGCAGGTGCTATCCATGACTCGGCTGAGCGCTGTGATGCCCCCAAATGCTATCCAGAGACCCGAGTCGCCGTCCAAGCCAACTTGTACCGCTGGATTGTGGATGGTGACGGAGAAGTTGAGCAGCCGAAGAAGATTAAATGGGTGACGGGGCCCGCAGGCACCGGAAAGACGGCCGTTATGGGATCACTAGCAGATCGCTGCGCAGAGGATGGTATTTTGTGCGCGACGTTCTTCTTTGCATCCTGGTCAGCGTCCATTGGCCGGCGCCGGAAGACCGCCTTCGTCACAACCATCGCACACCAGCTGGCCCAGGACCGAGAGGATTTAAAGAACGCCATTTCCGCTGCCATGGAGAAGAACCCGGGCGTTCTCGAGAAGAAGCTGCACGTACAGATGGAAACTCTCGTTTTGGGCCCTCTCCGGGAGGTTGTTCGTCAATCAGAAGGGCCAGAGCTGCGGGGAGCCATCATCGTCGACGGCCTGGACGAATGCGAAGCCGAACAATACCACGATACCAAGATTACAGGCCCACGGGCCACGGCTACACGAACGAACGCGCAAGACCAGCTGGAGATCCTCCAAGTTCTTCAAGCAGCGTCACTGGACACAAATTTTCCCTTTCGTATCCTCATCGCCAGCCGTCCCGAGCGCGTATTCCGCGAATTCTTCGACCCCGAAGTAAACCCCACCTTTGCCCAGAAGCTCGATTTGAATGTGGAGCACAATGCCANACGCCGATATCACACTCTTTTTTGGAAGCCAAGTTCGATCTCATTCGTCGTCGTTACAACTTTTCCTCTGTCATGGCCACCACCAGGAACGATTCGGACCTTGGCGGAGAATGCGTCGGGTCAGTTCATCTATGCCGCAACGGTCATCCGATTTGCTCGACACGCGTCAACGAGAGCCTCCGAAGGCGTTGCTAGATGCAATTTTGAAGGTGGAAGCCACTCGGAAAACAAGTTCAAACCCMCTCGAACAATTGGAYGCATTGTACNATGCGCATCTTNGGRGTCTAGTCCAGATCCMCCTCTTTCGGTACGGTGGATTCACACAATCAACCTTCTTGGCGCCTCTGCTTTCGNCATAAACATGCTCCTGCAAACAGACCCAGAGAGCAACGAGGCAGAGCACTTGCTCGGAACCCTTCACTCATTGATTCAGATTCCACCTCACAGCGACCAGACGACGACCAAATATGGNTTTTTACCACAAATCGCTGCTCGACTTCCTCAGGGACCCTAGCCGTTGCGGGAAACTGTATGTTGAAGAGAGTGAAAGATGCGTGTTCATCTGGGATGGATTCGTTCGGGTGTGTGCGAGTGAGTTTGCTTCTGCTTCATGCTTTGTTTCTCTTCAACAGTATAAATCTGATGCTGTGGTATTGAAGGGGGTTGTGACACCCAGTTTTCATACCCGGAAAGCTTCCTCAAATTCTTGGCCAAGTTTCCAGATCTCTATTCGGCAACTGTGCAGTGGGACATCGCACGCTCCAAGGTCCTTCATACGCCACCCAGCGCTGATTGGTGGGTGTCATTGGCCGTCGTACACAAGCAGATTGATTCCCTCTGGAATGTCTTCCGGGGATTTCACCTTTCAGTGCGTACGGTCCTCAATCTTTTCCAAACTTTGAACTGAAGTTCAGTCTTCCTTTATTGTTCATCTTTAGTGCCCCTGGTATCGTTGCAAGCCAGGGTGTAGATTATGGAGCCGTTCCATTCTGCGTCGTTTCGGATCAGCTACCCGGATTGCACCTGGGGTGCTTTGGGCTCGCCGAGAATGGGAGACCTCTTCGAGTAATGAAATAATAGTGAATAGGGCATTTCATCGATTGTTTGACAAGGCACTTGACGACCTCAAGAAGACGGACTTTGAGACCCAGAGTCGTACATAATGATAACGTGTTTATTCTTTTTGCCTGGGTTGATGGTTGCGATCGACAGGAGCTTTGTATTTAGGCGCCGAGTAGAAATCGAGAGGTCAAAGGCATCTCTAAAATTGCGTGATTGAGGCAACAAGGAAGATCCATTACGAGTCAAGGTACGTAGATGCAAAGGAGCCCATAGGCAAGTAGCCCTATTCCTGTTTGTTCACGCCTGGTTCAACCAACTGTAATGAGATTAATACACGGATGGGAACAGGGTGGGGGAAATTTTGCGCGCAGGAGGACTAAGCACCCTGCAAGGTGGATATATTATTGAGCAGTTGATGGGTTCTTCCAGGCAGCTGTAAGACAGGTAGACTGTCGACACTGAAGCTTAGCGGACGAGGGGAGTGAGTGGATAGAGCTTCGATATGAGCAGAGTCAAGAAAGAAGATACATGACATGTCGTCGATAGTCCGTCTATATAGTAGCAATCGGAGTTCGAAAGGTGTCCGATCTGAGTAGCTGTGTGTCCATAAATGGTAAGGTCATGGTCGGGACCTTACACTCTCCCCTCCTCTAAAAAATTAGCAAATCTAAACGTAAAAGGGATGTTGTGCGAAAGCCGAAACTGAGAAGGTCACCGGGTCCTAGAAGGATAGCCGGATCCGCCGTAGAAGTATGAAGAACTAACTACCATTCCTGTCCTTCCACCGGTCGAGAGCGATTGTGCCTTCGAGCTCCTTTTCAGGGAGCCACATGTCGTCTTCTTGGCCGTATCCCTTCCACCGCACGAGATATCTTGAAGCTCGGCGGGTTTTATGTTCGTCCAGGATTCGATCAATGAAAAACTCCTCTTCCCCATCGACAAATTTTAGCGGGGGCGGTCGGATATGCGCCCGAGTAGGTATTAGCGAATCATCGTTCGTGTGGTAAGGCTTCAATTGCGAGACGTGAAACACTGGGAACAGCTTCGGGTGTCCCGGCATATTCAGTGTGCAAGTGGACACCCCTGTATTGGTCCTTGTGACTTCGAAAGGACCAGTCCAACGCGGAAGAAACTTGGTGGCCCTTGACGGGTCCCCTGCTTTCAATTCCTTACGACGATTCCTAGTGGAAAGCATAACCATGTCACCAACAGAGTAGATAGGACTCTCACCGCGTTTTGCGTTAGCATGAGCGGCTTGGTTAATCTTTGCCAACAGGAGATTATCCTGTGCTTCCATCACCAACAACTCGTGTAATCGCATAAGATCCGCCGCCTGCACCTCAACGGTGTCACCAGGTGTGACGACAGCCGGAGGAACGATCCGTGGAGAGCGACCAAGACGAAGCTGGAATGGCGTCAACCCGGTCGACGCATTGACGGTATTCATGAGTGCAAACCGAACACGTGGCAACGAAGCAACCCAACCCTTCTGGTTCCGTTCAATGTGAAATCGAATTGCCTGAATAACCGACTTGTTAGTGCGTTCACTCGAGCCGTCGGTCTGAGGGTGGAACGATGTAGACATAGCCAACTTGATACCTGAGAGACGATGCAGCGTCTGCCAAAATTTGGACACAAAAAGGCGGTCTCTGTCCGAGACGATAGAAGTCGGCAAGCCATTCTCGCAGTACCACTGAGAAAAGAACAACTCAGCAATCTCCTCCGCAGTAGCATTTGAACGGCAAGGAATCAGCCGAATGTCCGAACCAAGACGATCGGTAATCGTCAGGATCGAGTCGTAGCCATTATCCTCCGGCAGTGGCCCAATGAAGTCCATAGCGATTGACTCAGCGGCGGCACTGGGAACCGAGAGCGGATGAAGAGGACCTGGAATCTTCGTCATACGGTCTTTATTACGTTGACAGTCATCGCAGGACCTAAGATAGAGCCGTTCCAAGTGATCCTTCATACGCGGCCAATAGAAACTGTCGCGTAGAGCCTCGTAGGACTTCCGCAGACCAAAGTGGCCCAACGCGTCATGAGCCAAATGAAACAAGCGTGCTCTCACCACAGGGACCTGGGGTACTACCAAGTGGTCACCAATGAACCACAAACCGTCGACTTCCCGAATACTCGGCAGACTCTCCCGGACCTTTCCCAGCCGAATACACCACGGGTCAGTCGTGTAACCATCACGGATCTTGTCGAGGAAATCCTTGTCAATTCCTGCTGCAAGTTTACGAAGGCGAGGCAAAGGCGAGTCGATCGAGATCGCATGAGCAGAAAGGCACCTGGGGGTCCGATCCAGGCACTCCATGTGTGAGATGGACTCAACACCAGACAGCGGATGTGGGGTCGAAGAGACCACGAGGCACACGTCACAGCTGTCCTCCGCGTCCAAATCGGACCCGAGTAAGGAAAGGGCGCGCTGCTGTGCCGTGAGGGAATCCTCGACAAACACCGTACGTGACAGCGCGTCAGCCACTGAATTGTCGTCACCTTTCACGTACACAATACGACCATCATACTGGCACAAGAACTCCATCCAGCATGCCTGGCGCTGAGAGAGATCTTTCTGAGTATGAAAAAMCTGCAATGTCTTATGATCAGTATAAATNAAAAAAACGGCATCCCTAGGAGCTCTGGGCGCCACTTCTTTAGCGCCCGTACAATTCCCAGCATCTCCTTCTCATGTACAGGATAACGACGTTCTGCAGCAGACAAAACTTTAGAGTCAAAAGCAACAGGCCGTGCAGTTTCCCAAGTAGGGCCATAAGACAAGACGGCGCCCGTAGCTACGTTACTTGCGTCCGTAGTCACAAATATCTTGTTCTCTCCCGGGTTCTCATGATCAATGAAGGTCAAACAGTCCGAACTAACAACCAGCTTCTTGATCGCGTCAAACGCTGTCTGGAAAGCCGGGGTCCATTCCGGGAAATTGTTCTTTAGCGCATTTGAAGTCAAAGGATCAAGGATTGCAGTGTGTTGTGCCAAGGAAGGTAGGAAGGCAGATAGATAACGAACTAGACCAAGAAAAGCCCGCACATCCTTGACCGAACGAGGCACTGGCCAATTCAATATCTTATCAACCTTAGTACCGTCGGCGTGTAGACCCGCACGGTCTATGACATGCCCCAGAAACGTAACCGACGTAGCGACTACAACTGACTTCTTTGCATTCAAATACAAGCCGCTTGCCCTGCAAGAGTCAAGAATCTTACGAACGTTAGCTTCATGTTGGAGCAAACTGTTAGCCCAGCCTATACAGTCATCTATGAAGACGTGACAGATACGGCGAAGATCCTCGCGCAAAGCGGTTACCATCTTCCTCTGGTGAATGCTCGGAGCGTTTTTGAAGCCCATAGGTGTTATGGTGTACCTCAAATTGTCCAGAGGTTCGACAATGCAAGATGAGGTACGAAGATTCACTGTAATCAGGAACAGTGAAAGATGGTATTGTTCGAGGAATCGGGGATCGGGAGGGTGATGACAGACGTTGAGTGAGATTACTGATATTCTTGGACTTGAAGCGTAGCGCTGCCAAGTATAAAGCGAATGGGAAAGAACGCCTCTTTCACAAGTCGCTTCGGTGAGAAGAATCTGTTGAGGGGGAACCGGAGAAGTATGGGGAGGATTCGGGAGGGGAAGGAGAGGAGGGGGTTCGAGGGCGTCACTAAGAGGGGTTCCCTCTGTTCGGAGAAGATATTCTTGAAGAGGATTGAGCGAAGGGAACTCGAGGGTTCGAAGTCCTTCTTCAATATCTTGTAAGCGTGAGGACGACGTTGTCAATGTAGTTGGTTACTCGAAGGTTGAAGGAGTTGGAGATGACTCTCTCGTCAGGATGGCGTTCGAAGCACGTAATATCCACAATAGTTGATCCTTCTTCGTAGCGAATGGACCCAATAGACGTCGTAGCTGTAGGGTTCCTACCAGCTCTTGAGCAGACGGCGACAATTGGGAAACGTTGAGTGAATCGAATAGGACGAGGAGGTGAACGATCGGTATCGTGAGAAGCACTTGGCCTAGGGTAACGTCTATGCCTCCGGCGAGGGTGAGATGGGGGACGATGTCGAGGCGAATGTACTCGTTGTTGAGCGTCCACTGTGTTCTCAGCTTGAGCATACACAGGGTAAAGAAGTAGAGATCAATCTGTCAGGCACCAGGTACAAGTAGACGAGGTTTGATTCTCGAGAACAAGCTAAAGAACTACTACACAGTTTAGCTCGGTATTTATACTACTTGAACTGATCGGGCAAGTCCGGGCTGGCTCGATTCTTATGACCAGCATCTGTGCTTCTACTGTTCCTACTTGATAACTATCAGCTAATAATAGAAAAGAAGCAGGGTAAAGGGCAAAGAAGCAAAGTAAAAAGTAACAGATGAGAAAAAGAACCACAGGGTCAAGGGTATCCTCGGGCTAAGGGTTAAGACTGGGGCAAAGGGGAAGATAACGTGCTACTAAGGAGAGAAGTCCGAGGGAGTCCGAGTCAAATACAAGTAAACAATRGAAAAAAAAGATACCCTAGGGGTTATTACATAACACTACCCCCAAAACAAGATTGTTTGTCCCAAACAACATACTAATNAAAAAAAAAGAAATTTCTTGCCTCACGTCGCGAGGTTATGTTCCGCGTCCGAGTTCCAACCCGGATCATACTCTCCGTACATCCAATCGTCATCGCTGTTCTCTCCAGCATCCTTGGTCTTCATGGGTACCTCGTGTACCCGATAGCTGGCCGGCCTTCCACGAATGGAGCCTCCACCTCTGCCTCTGCCTCTACCTTTCATCTCCATAGTCTTTTTATTACGCTCCGCATTGAGCGCTTTCCTTCCTCCCTTATCCAAGACAGCCTGTTCCTCCTGGATCTTGGCCCAAGGTTTTCTGCCCTTGGCTGCACAACGTTCTTCGGTTTTCTTTAAGTACGCAGCTTGCGTACTAGAGGCGGTAGGAGGAGTGGGAGGTCGCTGGTTAGAGGCGTAAAACAGTTTCTTTACGGTAAGGGGGGCAGAACCGGGGCGATACTGAGGCATAGGAGGATCAGGAGAAGGGGAAGGTTTAGAAGGGGCCGGGGTGAGAAGAATGGGATCGGGGGAGAGTTCTGGTGGGCAAATCTTCTTCTTATACTCTTCCCAAGTTTCCTTGGGAATATCTTTCTCGTTCCAAGTCCCCCAGGCGTTTCGTTGGGGACATCCCCATTCTTCGGTATCTCCTCTCCACGTCTCCTTTCCCTTGGAGACTGGAACTGGGGCCGGTTTCTTTCCACAGAAAATGGCCAAATGGCCGGGGGCGTACTTCTGACAGTGGGGGCAAACCACATCGATGTGGTCGGTCTCAAAATGGCCAACGATTTTACAGCGATCGCAGCCGGCGAAAATTCGATCTTCGCGTTCTTTGTCAGAGAACGCTCGAACGGCGGGATTGGGGTGGTCGAAGGGGTGACGAATGATGGGGAAAATCCCCTGTTTTCTGTTTTCTTCAAGCAAATATTGCTCATCCTGTTGGCGGTGGCGAAGAGCCTGCTGAGTGATAGCAGACCGGATTTCGGGAAGATGGGAGGTGAGGAGACGGGAACGTTGTGTCTTGTCTTCGGCAAGACGCCAGGTAAGGTCTTCTGCCTTCTCAACCTCCTTCTCGATACAATCGAGAATAGGGAGGAGGCAGTCCAGGGTTTCGTTGGCTTCTTTCAGCCGGTCAGCTGTGAGTTTATACTCCCTCAAAGCTTGGGAGTAATAGCGGTTGTCGTCGTTGTTGCTGGGGAAGGTGGAGAGACAACCGACATACTTCTTTTCGTACCAAATCAAGTCTTGAACAGACTTGATATTGGCAACTCTTCGTCGCGCTTCGCGACATTCGATTTCGGAGAGGGCGTAGCGAATGGAGCCGTCGGCAGGGCCGCGACGACTCTCGGAGTAGGGGTCGGTGGGTGGGGTCGTAGTCGGAGGAGAGGTCGGTACAATAGAAGAAGACATCGTATAATAATTACGATGACAAGAGTGATACGAGCAAAGGTAAGTAGGGAAGGAATGTTGGAGATAGTAGGTTGGGATATCGAGGGATTCTGGAGGGTTAGTCTTTATAGGTCCTGGTGAAGAGTGATTATCATCTGGCCAAGAGTCTTCGTGAGTTCTTGCCGCATAATCATCTTTGAGAATGGACTTCGAATGATGACAGTTTGACGTGCTTTGACAAAATGCGTGGTTCAAATGGCGCGATTTTGCTTCCTTCTAGTCTTCTCTTTCTTCTTGGCGTGTTCTTTTGTTCTGGCCCAGTAGTCTTCTAAAAGTTCTTGCGAATGCGTGAGATGTTCTTCTGGTTCCCAACTATCTTCCGTGGTCGGCTGATCCTTCCATCTAAGAAGATAGAACATCTTAGTTCCCTTTTTCTTGTGGCGTAGAATTCCTTCGACTTCGTATTCTTCTTCTCCTTCGATGATGTCAGGAATTGGGGTCGGATGAGCAGGACCGTGAGTGTCCGTTTCGATGAATGGGGTTAGAAGAGTAGCATGGAAGACGTTATGAATCTTCCAAAGTTTCGGAAGAGAAAGTCGATAGGTGACAGGGGAAAGAACTTCGGATATCTTGAAAGGGCCTTCTCGTTTTGGGGCAATTTTCTTGGAAAGATATGGCAATTTGAGGTTCTTTGATTCTAACCAGACCTTTTGACCCTTCTTGAATGGGGTAAAGGTGGAAGAGAATCTGTCTTTCATCCTAGCTCGAGCAAGTTCGTGAGCTGCTAGAGCTTCGTTTCTAGCTGCCTCTAAAGAGCGTAGCCTTTCTTCTGCCGCTGGGAATTGTGATTCTCCAAGAGCATTCGGGATAGAGGGAGGTTGGTAGCCATAAAGGAGTTCAAAGGGGGAATGTTGTCGTTCGGCATGGGTTCGGGAATTATGGGTAAACTCGGCAAGAGGAAGTCGGTCCACCCAAGTTTCGGGATTGACAGTGCAGAAAATCGAAAGATATGCTTGAATTTCTTGGTTGACACGCTCGGTGGCTCCATCGGTTTGAGGGTGATAAGCGGTGGAAGGAGCACTAGAAATTCCCATTTGTTTGAGAACTTCTTTGAAACTTCCAGCTACGAACTGAGGTCCACGGTCGGAGATAATCTTGTTCGGTCGTCCATACTTTGTGAAAAGCTTCTGGAGTAGGATATCACTGACTTGTTCTGCAGTGATCGTCTTGAGGCAGGGAGTGAAAATCACTCCCTTAGTAAGTCCATGGTCGACTATGACTAAAATCGAATCGAATCCCTTGGACACAGGGAGGTCAGTGATAAGATCCATTGAGCATTGAGAAAAGGGTCGAGGTTCAGAGCTGGCTTCAATGGGGAAGAGANGGGGGTTTCGTCAGCCGTCGGTTGATCTTGTTCTGCTGACAGGCAGCACACCCACGAACGTATCGATTGACAAAATGAGTGAGTCCTGGCCAGTAATAGTGTCGTTGAATGGCGAGTCGAGTTGCTTGCTGTCCAGGATGTCCGGCCGTTGGTGAATCATGATAAAGTTTCGTAACCTTTTTGCGTAGAGTCTGATCTGGAGGAATATAGACTCTTCCCTTGTAAAGGTAAAGAGTGCCTTCTTTAGTTTCGTGTCGGTCCCAGCTTTCGGGAAGTTCGCCCTTCAAAAGAGTCGGGAATTCCGTCTTAGAGAAAGTTTCTTGAGTTTTCAGAATAATTTCTTCTCGAAGAGTCGCATCGAAGAGACTTCCGTCGGTTTCCATCTTGATATTCGAGATAAATTTGTCGGGGGAAAGAAGAACGATCTGTTTTGATTCTTCTTCTTCGGAGGGATGATGATCTGGTCGTCTTGACAGAGTATCGGATTGGATCATGCTCGTTCCTTTTCGATATTCAAACTTGAAATTGAATTGAGCTAGTTCGGGGATCCAACGTCTTTGACGGTCATTTAACTTCTGGGGATTTCTGAAATAGAGGAGGTTCAGGTGATCGGTGAAAATGGTGACTGAATAAGGGGATCCTTGAAGGTAATGTCTCCATTCTCGAAGTGCTCTGATAATTCCAAGGAGTTCTCGGTCGTAGATCTGATAGTTCTGTTCAGTAGGGGTGAAAGTCTGGGAAAGGAAGAACACAGGGTGTCGTTTGCCATTGGCGTCCATTTGAGTAAGCACCGCTCCCGATGCGTATAATGATGCGTCCGACTTGATCTGAAAAGGTCGAGTTGGGTCAGGCATCATCAACACCGGTTCTTCAGTGAACTTCTTCTTGAGGAGATCAAAGGCTTCCTGTGCTTTTGGTGTCCATTCAAATCGAATATCTTTCTTCAGGAGGTTGTTGAGAGGACGAGCGATATTGGAATATCCGTTTATGAATTTTCGATAGAAGTTGCCGAATCCCAAAAACGATCGAACTTGTTTGACGGTAGTCGGTATAGACCAATCTTTCAATCCTGCTAGTTTGACAGGATCCATTGAAATCTTCCCTTCTTCCACGATAAAACCAAGATAATCGACCTTTCGTCGAGCAAAGGCGCATTTTTCTGGTTTAAGGTAAAGGTCGTGGTCTCGTAGTTTCTTTAGGATTCGTTTGGTGAATCGTTCGAGATCTTCTAGCGTTTCGGCAAAAATGAGGATGTCGTCAATGTAAACGATGGCGATTCCTTCTCTGACTTCTTCTTCAAAAATTGAATCCATCATCGCTTGGAAGGTAGCCGGAGAATTGGTGAGTCCAAAGAACATCACCGTTGGTTCGAACAGACCTTTGTTGGTTACAAAGGCTCCTTTCCATTCGTCACCTTTCTTGATGCGAACGTTGTTGTATCCGGATCGTACATCCATCTTGGTAAAGAATTTGGCTTTTTTGAGTTTATCAAGTAGATCTGGGATACGAGGGAGAGGATAGGCATTCTTGATCGTGGCTTCATTAAGTTTTCGATAATCTTGACAAGGTCTGAGTGAGCCATCCTTCTTGGCAACAAAGAAGAATGGAGAAGCTTGTGGGGAGTTCGATGGTCGGATATATTTCTTGGCAAGATTTTCTTCGAGGAACTTTTCGAGTTCCTTCTCTTCTCGAGGAGAAAGACTATAGATCTTTCCTCTTCTTGGGATAAAATCGGGTTTGAGATCGATAGCGTGATCCCACGGTCTTGGATCGGGGAAACGAGCAGCGGCTTCCTTATCGAACACTTTGAGATACTCGTGATATTCTTTAGGAATTTGCTCTTCAAGAGGAACTTCTTTCTTGACTTCTTCGTGCTTCTGCGCGAGCGTCTGAGAGGTAGTAGTCTTGGCTCGAATCCATAGAGGTTTTGTTTCGGCTTTCAAATCCGCGATAACTTCTTGAGGCTCCAGGTCTTCTTGTCGATCTTGTTTCCATTCTAAGGTTCCTTCTTTCCAGTCGATAATCGGATTTTCTTTCTTCAACCAAGGAAGGCCAAGAATTACGTCTTCTTTGCCTAGTCTGGTGACCAGGAATGCAGTTCTCTTCTTCTTGCCATTGACGGTAAGCTTGAGACGCGTAAAGTGTGTAATTTTTCCTTCTTTGTTGGGAGTTCCGTCCACATTAAAGACTTTGAGGGGTTTCTTCAATTGAGTAAGAGGAAGTCGATGTAGTGCAGCAAAAGATTGGTCAATAAAGACGTCTTCTGCTCCACAGTCAATTAAGGCTTTCAGTTCGACGNTTTTTGTTCACACTGCTCCAGTCACTCGAGAGGATGATCGGAATACGCATAGAATTGTGGTCCATCTCGGCTACTAGTACAGAATGAATTGTAAACGTTGGAGATACTGGCGTCGATCCAGATCTCCTCTTCAAAAATCCTTGTTGTCTTCGTCGGAGCTTCCTTCTTCCATATATCTTTCAAGTTTCTTGACTTCTGATTCTTCCATATTCTTCGGAGCGTTGCGGATATAGCGATAGACTTCTTTGGCGGTAGGCTTCTTCTTTTGCTTCTGGTCTTCTTTCTTCTTGAATGGAGGGGGTCGTGACGATCCAGCGGAATTGTTGGGAGCAGGAAGGGGGCAGTCTTTAACGAGGTGTCCTTGCTTCTGGCATCGATAGCAAAGACCCTTCTTTCGGCATTCATCCCTCTGGGACTGAGTGAGTCGGGCAGCGTTGATTTCGTCAGGGGAAGAGGTGCGGAGATTGTTGATTCTGGGTTGGCGTCGAAGGACATTGCCACCAGTGGCTCGGATCATGTTGCGCCAGTCTCCTTCTCTTTCGATGACTCTCTTGCACCATTCTTCGAATGTCTTCGGCTGTTGGGCCCTTGGTTCGTCCAGAATAGTCTTCCACAGTCGAGGATGAAGTTTCTTCTGGAATTTGGCTCGCAGAGCGATATCGGCTGGATCAGCTTCTTGATTGGTAGCGGTTGCTTTGCTGAGTTGGTTTGCTTCCCTGGCGAGTCGTTTGAATTTGGTTACAAATTCATTTGCTGGCATATTTCCTTGTTTGAGGCTATCTAGTTCGAATTCTGCGTTTTGTCGTTGGTCGACAGGGGCGTAGTTCGTTTCGAACTCCTTGAAAATTTCAGGGAAATTCCCGTAAGTGACCTTTCCATCGTTTCCAGTCTTGGAGATAATCCAGTTATCTGCCCAAAGAGCTGCTTCGTCGATGAGAAAGGATAAGAAGAGAAGAACTTTCTTTTCTCCTTCTGGGAATTCGTCCTTCTTGAGTTCGGAGTAGATTTTGAACCGGGTGACGAAGTTTCGATAGGTGTTGGGATTCCCGTCATAGGGATTGGGTTTGTTTGCTCCACCAACCTTGGACTTGTCGGTGGTGGTTCGAGCGACGGAAGGGGACGACGATGATGATCCTGAAGCCATTTGAAGTATAGCTTGCTTGTTGGTTTCGGAAGTGGGTTCGGGGACTGCAAGATTAAATCCTTGTGCTTGATTTAATCGGAAGGGGCAAGGTTGTTTTCCGCACGGAAAGTAGTTTCCTCGTCGACTAAGACGAACGTCGGCTTTCTTTTCGATCCAAAAGGCGTGTTTGTCGTTTTCGTCACAGATATACCAGCTGTGACTTTGATTTTTGGCCCACTTAGCGTTTGTTTCAGTTGGCTTCTGGTAGTGTTCTTCGGGAGGGTTTCCTGTATGGGATCGGAACAGACAAGGTTGATTTCGGCAGACGTTTTCAGTTCCTTCAAAAAGCGAGACGTCGGAAGATTCGTAGGGATTGAAGAAGTGGATACGTCCTTGACAGGGTTCTTGTACGGGTGGGGGTGAAGGTGGTGGGGGCGGAGTCGGTGTTTTAGTCGAGGGGGAAGGACCTTGATCTGGTTGGGGCTGAGACGAGCTGGTTTGTTCTTCTTGTTGTCCGACTTCTTCGTGATCGTCTTCTTTTTCGTCTTCTCCAGTTTGTTGTTCTTCCTTTTGTTTTCCTTTATCAATTGGTGTCCCTTCTTCTTTGGGATCAGAAGAATCTTCGAACTGAGTGGACGATTCTTGAACGACTTCAGTTGATGATGGAGTCGGTTCAGAAGGAGGATTGTTAGAAGAAGTTTGTTGAGGTGGATTGACTAGTTCAGAGGTTTTCGGTGGTTGCTCTTCTTGATCAGATTGATTAGGAGAATCTTTCGGTTCGGAGGGAGGAGGATCGTTAGGGGAAGTGGGTTGAAAGTGGTAATGATCTTGAACTTCTGGGTACTTGTAAGGTCCAGTTTCTGTTCGTAACGGGCAAAGTTGAACTGAACAAATGTAGAATTTCCCGTTCGGAGAAAGGTGATAATCTTCTTTATCTTCTTTCTCGTAAGCGTGTAGATCTCCGATTACACAACGATAGGCTGGATGAGACTTGTTTCCAGCCCAGTCTTTGTTATGTTCGTTAGTTGCCTCGAATCGATTTGAGTCGGAATTTGATTCCTTGGTAGTGAAGTCTCTTGCTGGACAGGGTTGTTCTTTGCAACGAACAATTCGTTTGGTAGTAGTAACCAAACAATCTGTAGAAGTAAAGGTATCAAACCAATGCTTCCTTCCTATACACTTTCTCGGACCGGGAGAAGGTGGTTTCTGAATAGGTGGTTGAGGAGGAGAGAGAGATTTTGAAGGTCCGGCCTGAGGAGTTCGCGCCACGAGAGAAGGTTTTGCAAGCGGAATCTTTAATCAGAGTCTTCTGGAGCGGGAGTGGGCGAGAGGGAAGGAGGAGGAGATCCGAAATGTGGGCTAGCGATGTCGTCTCTGACAAGTTTGAGAAGACGTTCAATCGGGAGAAGCTTCACAACAGCTCTGGATTCGTTGGTAGTGGTATTGATTGTCGTATTGATGGCGATATAATGTTTGCTGTGAAGCCGATGAATCGAAATAATGGTTTGTTCGATATACTCTCCGTTAAGAGCAGGGGTTGCTCCAGTAATGCTGTAGGTCTTGTGGCTGGAGAAATTCATAAACGGAAAAATGATGGATAATCTTCCCTAGGAGGAAATAGGGAAAATAGAAGACGAGCTTGTTCTCCTGTTATGGTGTACCTCAAATTGTCCAGAGGTTCGACAATGCAAGATGAGGTACGAAGATTCACTGTAATCAGGAACAGTGAAAGATGGTATTGTTCGAGGAATCGGGGATCGGGAGGGTGATGACAGACGTTGAGTGAGATTACTGATATTCTTGGACTTGAAGCGTAGCGCTGCCAAGTATAAAGCGAATGGGAAAGAACGCCTCTTTCACAAGTCGCTTCGGTGAGAAGAATCTGTTGAGGGGGAACCGGANGAAGTANTGGGGAGGANTTCGGGAGGGGAAGGAGAGGANGGGG
The DNA here is from genome assembly GCA_027579435.1 of Candolleomyces eurysporus. Classification (NCBI taxonomy): domain Eukaryota; kingdom Fungi; phylum Basidiomycota; class Agaricomycetes; order Agaricales; family Psathyrellaceae; genus Candolleomyces; species Candolleomyces eurysporus. The sequence goes on from JANBPK010001625.1 coordinate 21,334, forward strand.
GTTCGAGGGCGTCACTAAGAGGGGTTCCCTCTGTTCGGAGAAGATATTCTTGAAGAGGATTGAGCGAAGGGAACTCGAGGGTTCGAAGTCCTTCTTCAATATCTTGTAAGCGTGAGGACGACGTTGTCAATGTAGTTGGTTACTCGAAGGTTGAAGGAGTTGGAGATGACTCTCTCGTCAGGATGGCGTTCGAAGCACGTAATATCCACAATAGTTGATCCTTCTTCGTAGCGAATGGACCAATAGACGTCGTAGCTGTAGGGTTCCTACCAGCTCTTGAGCAGACGGCGACAATTGGGAAACGTTGAGTGAATCGAATAG
>JANBPK010001626.1:0-21427 GCA_027579435.1 Candolleomyces eurysporus
TTCTCGAAGCTGTCGGCTACTTCATGAAGACTTCTGCTTAGCGATGTCAGGGCGAATTCCCTTGTAGTATGCATAACTCCCTCTGATATCGTCCCTCGCCAGGTCAGGCATATCAGATAGCTTCGATTCTCGTTATAGTTGTTTCGGATACGTTCACGAGGTCTTCACGAACTTAAAGTACCATCGTTGAACCGTCGTACTCGACTTCATTACCTCGTCTGGGGAGTCTGCTTAGTTGGCAGTCAGGGAAAACTCCAACTCTATCGTTTCCCAACTTCATGAAGATCTTTCTTATTTATAAGTCCATTCGTGAAGAACATGAACAAGTTCGCGAATTTTGTAGGGTGTTCGCGCAGACGGCGCATCACCGTCAGGCTCTCAATTTCGATTCCTTCCTAATGACTCTCAAGGGCGGACAACTCTGCCTTTCTCCAATCGCATGGACAGTCACAAGTCTCAACCAAGCCAGGAGCTTGAAGTGTCATTGTGTCAATCGCATATCCTGGTAATTATAAGCACGTTCTCTCGCCTGCCCGCGCTCTCTCCCTTGACAGTGGCCAGAAGTCCTCACTGTCGATAGCCAATGTAAGCCAATGTAACCAGCCCAACAAACCCACTGGCGCAACTCCAGCTGGCTGTGATAACCCCTCCCACCGACTCCATCCCCACCAACCCAAATGGTGGCCCTCACTCCCCGAAAACGAATCTTGCTTGGCCTGCCGCGCCCATTCGTCCACTTGGGGGTTCCAAAGCACTTGGAGCCATGCTTTTGAGTCTGTCTTTTACTAGTCCCATGCATACAACATTTGGGCTTCCTTGGGCAAACAGCAACAGTGGAACGCATCCACCTTTCCATTCCACTTCCCAAGCAACAAATGGACATGGGCAGCAGGCAAGAACAATAACAATGTCATTCCACTAGCCATCTCTCCCATCTCCTCTCTCATTCTGGAATTTCGGCAAAGGCTGACTGTACTCCACCCCTGCCTTGGCCTCTTTAAAGACCTTGCCCAGCATGAACTCCCATTCCACCAAGCTGGACCCTTCCTCTCCCTTACTCCCACCCACACCCCAATGATTAGGCTGCTGCTTCAGCAGCCCCACACAAACAACAACACTCTTGAATGCACCCTTGCACCCTCCTGGTGTTCATCCCCCATCCAGGCTCGTTCCCGTCCACAGCCATATCCGAAGACTCAGATTGTGACGCCAGGCAAGAGATCAAAGCCCCTAAATTGAGCATCCCAGAAGCGAGGTCGAGCATGCATATCCAAGGTACTCGTCCACCTCTCATCCCACCCAGATAGGGCTTCAAGCTCGGTGGACAACCACCTCCTTCATTGTCGTCAGAGGGTCGAGTCCAACGACGAATGGGTCAGCACCAGCGGGTCCAGTTTCTCGAACAGCAAGAAGGGGACACTGTTGCAAGCAGTCTTTATTGCAGGACTTCTTTTTCTTCTTAGAATCTGGGAGCACATCTGTGCCTCATATTGCCAGGACAGAATTTTCGGACAGGTAAGATGATGATAATGCGTTGCTGAATACCCAACCAACACCTATTACTGTGTCTCCATGGGCTCTGATCTCTGCCTTTCCAGAGACTGCTAAACCTCCTTCTGTGGCTTTGGGTTTCATTTTTCCTGACAATCATAGCCATGAACATAATTATGCTCATGGTGAAAGCAGCTCTGCAGGAGCACTGGGAAATGTAGCAGTGCCTGGTGTGGACTTTCAAATAGATGTATTTGTGATTTGCACTGAAATTTTCATCATTTTATACATTCTAATAGCCACAAAATATTTCAGAAGTTCAGTGAAATGGAGACAAGGTGCAGTGGAAATATACCCATATTGTAATTGCCTGTGCGCTGCCAGCTGTCTGACGGTTACATGGTTTTCAAGGGAGCACCACTGTACAGAGTAAAGACGGAAGGAGGCACTGAGGCTGCTGGTTGCATCAGTTTGCACGGCAATTCAAGGCATTTTGACTTGGGTTCATACACTCAGTTCATTCATACACTCAGTTTCCAGGCGCCAACATGGATGCGCAACATGTGCAGGAACCAACATCAGCACCACTGTTTTCTGTCTGTGTTTCCTGCTTTCCTTTCTTGGGTTCACCTTACTGTCTCCTCATGGTCCTCTTGTTTCCTGTCCAAGCACACAATAGTAAGGAGGCAAAATGCCTTGGACCACTGCCATGCAAAGCAGCAGCCACTTCCCACAGGTTTTTGATGCAGCATTTATTACCAAACTGTGTGATGATCCATGCAGTGTTGGTGCTTTGTATTCATCGATGGATTCTGGCAGTTGTGTACATTGCAGCATGGTCAGCCAATGGTGACGCCATCAATGACAACCCCCTGAAAGCGCCCTCCTATCTTGACATGAGCTGTAAAAATTTCAGAAGTTGAGAAAGGACATACCATTCCACACCTGGGAAAAAACATCACATGAATGATACACCTTGGGATGATAAAAGTGCCTTTGATGGTTCAGCACTTGCACTGCCGCACAAAATTAATCAGCCTCTGAGCCTGTATGTGGCACCCTGAGCACTGTCTGCTGCCTAAAACAGTCCTCAAGCAGGGCTAAAGCTGTAAATCCATTGTAAACGTGCTCTGGTGTGACCTCAGCCTTGAACTTCCAGCTTGCAGGAGGACCATGGCCATTAGGAGAAATTGCTGTGTTGTAAAAGGGTGCAGTTTGTTGCAGATACCCAGGCAACCACCATCAGGGTGATCCATGAGTTAATCAGCTTCACCTCAGCAAAATGGTGTTCTCCAATTTGCAGAATCTCCAGGACACCATGATAGTATGTCTGCTGCCCTCCCTGGACACTAAAATTATGGTGGTAATTGATGTTGCAATCTGGATCACGGATATCTGCCGCACCGCCGGTTGCACATAGGTGGTACAACCGGTTGTACCACTCATGATCCCATGGCACGTGCGGGTCTCTAGGTAATAAAATGTATTCAAAATATAGTAGTAGCAGCCAAAGGACAAATATTCAACGTAGGACTATATGATTGAACGGGAAGTGGAGACAGACTTCCCAAATAGCTGGGCTTCCAGGATGTGAACATGATGGAAGGCTCGAGTGGCTTCGATGCTTTCCTACGTCAGTGAGTTTCCCAATATGGGCTGTGTGAACTCATCGGGAAGGTCGACAGTCCTTCCAGAGCGGCAGAGAGGAGGCGATTGGAAGGGTCCTGCCACTTCAAGTGTTGCGACCAAACTAAAATAGATTCTTGGTTTCCAAAAACGGCGGTAAAAACTCACCTGGAAGGTGGATGGCCCTTCCAAAGCACCAGACGGCGAGTGGACGGAAGCATAGGCATACTTCAAGGTTGTATGACTGAATCAATAGCCAAAAGGTGGACGGTCCTTCCAAAACGCTGTAGGTCAAGCAAACGGAGGTACGATGGCCCTTCCATAGCGCCAGAGAGCAGGTGATTGGAAGGGCCCGGCAACTTCCAGGTGCTACGACTGAACCAAAATAGACACAGGGATTCCCAAAATGGGCGGTGGAAATTCTCTTGGATGGCGAACAATCCTTCCAAAGCACCACACAGTGAGTGAACAGAATGTTCGGGGTACTTCCAGGCTGTACGATCAAAGCAAGATAGCTGGAAGGTGATCGGTCCTTCCAGTTCACAAATATGACGGAAGGGCTGAGTGACTTCGAGCCTTTACCACGTTGGTGAGATCCCTAAAATAGCCTCAGTATCACGACCAAACCAGTGGATTCCGAAAATGAACAGTGAAACTCACCTGGAAGATGAACCATCCTTCCAAAGCACGAGAAAGCAAGAAGATGGAAGGGTCGAGATACTTCCAGGTCTTGACTGTCCAAAGGTCGAACAAACTGCTGTTTGAGGCTGAAGAAGTCCTTGTGGACTTCTGTGTGCACAGCGTGAAGGATGGAAGTCGGGCAAGACTGCCAGTCGGTCGCCATTATTTGGAACCTATTATAGGCATCGGGGGAAGTGCTGACCGCCTCCCGCTCGAGGGATGGAAGTTGAAGAAAACAGAGAGTTACTGAACTATCTCCTGGTTTGAGACTCACCTAGAAGTCTGTGTGTACTTCAGAGAGCTCCAGCGCTCAATTGAACCACTGTGTGAGGTTGGGAAGTCCTTATTGACTTCCTTTCCCATAGTCTCAAGGACGGAAGTTGATTGACACTGCGAGACGCTCGACTTAAAGATGTGATGTCACTTGCGATCTTACCATCAGGCGGTGTCCATACCTGATTTGTCATCCTGCATCTCATATAGGATCCCGCCCGACAATTTTCTTATCTCTCAATCTCTCTTCCCGCCCTCACTATCCTTCCATGTCTGACTCCCAATCGCCAGAAAACAGGCCTATCTGGACTCGGGAGCAACGTAATGCATTCTCCAAGTGGCAGAAGGAGTCTAGGGATTTGGTCCTCTTTTGCAAGGACTACGGTGGCGTCTTTCGCATCAAGTGGTATGTACCTCTACCTTTTTCGACTAGTAGTTGACACATATCAATCAACCAGGCCTCTCGGTGTGACCCCGGCCCAGCTTTTACAGTGGCTTCGGGACCGGGGCCTGGTGTGGGTATGCTTCTGCACCGTGCATCAGAGGCAGTCCCCTATCACGTACTTCGTCAGGATGCCTGATCGGAGCCTGAGGGTTTTTTGTGGCCAGAGCCCTCCCCGATGTGGTTTTGAACGTGAGGTATCCAAATATCTTAATCGAGGTCTCTGCTCAATTTTTCTTAGTTAATTTAACTCGCATTTTCGAAACTACCCGGCTCTTCTACGACTACAGCAACTTTTACACTCCCGGCCTTACCGAGCGCCAATATCGCGTAGCTGTCGCCCACACCGAAGAAATTCCGGGAGATGAAGAGGGGTGGGATTCCGATTCTGATGCCTCCAATGGATCGGATGAAGGCAGTCAGGGAGATGCAGTGCAGGATGGCGAGGGTGCGGCGGGCCCCCCCGAAGACTATCTGGAGGATTTAGATGTTTCGGAGCATGGGCATAGTCCAGAGGACTACGACAACTTCGTCATCCCCATCCTGGAAGGTTGGATTGGCGACTATCGAGGAACCCCCACCATGCGGCAACGCCAAGCCGTTTGGAGGCCCCGTATTTTTGAATTCCACGATAATCCGTTTCTGTAGATGTTTATTTGCTCTCGCGTCGTAATATCATCCTCCCCTCCCCCTCTTGTTGACGTCCGAAATCCTGATGGGTGCGCCAAAAAGGTAACGTTTCATTCCATGTTTCTAATTCGGGTACGGTTCCATGCGGATAAGAATGTCTTGGTGTACACGATGGCCCGCTCCTGCCCCATATAACTTACAGATTTACGAATCTTTTTTTAGGCCACTGTTCCCACACTCCCCAGCACTCGAATTAATTGCGACCAAGCGGGGATCTGCGTTCGCATACTCGGAGAGAAAGGCAGCCGGGCTGCACTTGGAATGGCCAGCTGCGTGAAAATGGTCGATGGCGAAGAATGTATTCTTGAAGAATTCTGGTTCTCGCAACATGCAATATGGGCCAAGGGCGCACGCAAAGTCGTAGATGACGCGCTTTGGGGCGACGGGCCAACGTGTGATCATCGCGGAAAAGACATCATTTCGTCCTTCACTTTCTGGAATGCAGTGAAACCCGTAGCAAACAGAGTGAGTGCACCATGCCACCATAATACCTCCTGTCAGACCGTCCGATCCGTATTGGGTGTAGTATTTGCCGCATCGATCCCCGCGCGGGGCCGATTTATCTTTCTTCCCATCACCCCTGATTTTGGGGTACTTGGGACGGTGACGGATCTGTGGAAAGCTGTAAAGACAGCCAGTCTGGAAGAATAGAGCTGTGTTACTTATCACCCGTCGCTGACGTTTGTCTCACTCACCTGACTCCATTCGGAGGCCGTCGAAGAACCGGAAATAGTGGGGATCGGGGAAGTATCGACAGAGAGCTCCCGAAGTACCGTCTCCGCTCTATTTGCCAACCACTGGAATAAGGGGACAAAATCCTGCAAGGAGTCCCTGCCCTCCATGATGCGGTACAAGCCAGGAATTGAGAGAATTTTCGTCAAGTACTCGGGTAGCGGGTTGGCGATAAAATCCTGGAGACCTGCGAGAGCCACGGCGTTGATCATTTGGAGGATCGATTCCTCTGCTGCGATCTGAGGAGTGTCAATACAATTAAGCACCGGAGTTATGCATGGATGCTTACCTGAAGGAAGAATCTCTCGTACCCCTTAGGTGGAGAGAGCCTCTGAGAGAAGGCGACGGCACCGTAGGCATCAAGGAAGAGTGAGGCAAGCACCTCACACTCTTTCTCGATCCCCTTGTGGATAAATGCAACACGATCTAAGTGCTCCACCACTGCCTTGGTTGATCCGCTACTCTTAGCCTCGTCCAGATCGGGAACTTTGAGCGCCAGTCGAAGCGCAGAACGCAAAGAAACGTCCAGAAGAAGTTGCTGCTTTGGATGAGCCTTCACTTTGCCTCGTACGATGGACTCCGATGATTCTTCAATAGGAGATTTTATGGCCGAAGTGAGGTGGTCCTTCCCAAAAGAAAGTGTGACTCCATCCCAGATGACAGTCTCGGGATAGGGACCACAGAGCGAGCAGGTCATATCGTTTTCCAGGGCCACGAGCTCTGCGTACGCAAACCAGACTGAACGAAAGGTTCCATCGTCCATGAAGGTCGCGCCCGACAGAGAATACCTGTGTTGCACGACGGTGACCCAAGCAACGAACGGAGTCTCGGAGGTAACATAGGCCATAGTGTATTCATCGAGGAGCTCATGGCTGATGAGAAGCTTGTTGTTATAATTAAAGAGGCCTTGTTCGCGCAGGTCTGGGCCAATGAATCGTCGTCGAGCTCGAGGGCACTTTGGGCACGATTGCAGTTCGATCTCGGCGCTGTGGGAAGCATATAAAGTAAAGATCCGACATGTGTGAATGACGGTGGGCATTTGGGGGTTTACAAACGTGCGGCCTCCAAGGCAAGGACACGAGGCCTGAGTTCCGATCCCAAGGACTGAAGACGGAGGGTCCCGAAAAGGCTTCGGGCGAGCATAGAGAACGGGATCGGTCTTGAGGGATATGAAAAGAGGCGGGAGGATGGGCAAGTGCGACACAGAGCCAGATTGGCTTTCGGAAACTGCAATTTCCTCAGGTGTGTCCAATTCAAGATCATGAAAAAAGCTTACCGATGGAGGTACCTGACATCCTATTCTGCTTGATTCTTTGGGGATCGTACGTAACGGCATCTCCAAGAATCTTTGCGAGGATTTCGTATGCGGCTTGGATGTGGACGCAAGTACCTGAATCCTTCGAGCACTTCCACGACCCCGTAGAAGGTAGCGTCCCGGTGTGCGTGACGATAGCCCGACCTCTCAGTTCAGAAGCCGACGTGCCTTTGACAGAGAAGATGGTACAATAATCGGGGGAGTTGGGAACTTGTTGGCAGAAAAAGATGGCAGCATTTGGATCTTGAAGTGAACTTAGACCAACGACAACAATTATGAAGCAGTTCAACTCACTTTGCGGCAGAGTTGACGGCTTCAGGGAGAGCAAGTTCTCTAGTTCATAGGAATGGAAGAACTCTTGATGGATACAAAGAAGATTCTGAGTGCCTCGAGGACAGGTACATGCGACGCCGAATTTCTCGCCGATAACGAGGTACTGCAAATGACACCAGGAGTTCTGCGAGCACTGTCAATTCCTTGATGGGAGGCCTAGACGAAGAGACGTACTGTTGGTTGTATCCTATGTGTGTCCCACCCTTGACAGACGAAGAGGTCCTTGCCAACCCGACAGAACCCCGCTGCCCCAGTGTCTACGGCCTCAGCATACGCGGTAACTTGAGACTCGCCAATGATGACGTCAGTGGCTGTGGCTGTGGCTGAGGGACTGGGCTCTGGATCTTGATCCCATGGCACGGAGACCAGCATCTCTTCCCACGCTCCTCCCTCCACCATGGACAACGAAGGTCCGTCATCTCCCTGTCCATGTCCGTTTGTCCTCACCCGCTTTGCCCCACTCTTCGTGTTCTGCCGCCTCTTCACAGGCTGATGGTACCTCTTGACTGATTTTGTAGGAGAAACCCAAGTACCATCGTTGGCTGCATTTATTAGTGTATCTGGGTAAGCAAAAACAGTGTCGGTGTCGCCTGTATCGAGCGGCAACGGTTCTTTCTTAGGTCCCATGGTGCGGTGAAAAAGATCAAGGTGGTGCGCCGTACTCGGGCCAAATCTCACTTTTCTACTTGCCCCTGTTTTTCGGCCGCAACTTTTACCGCCCATCGCATTCAGCTAGGCCATTCGCTCTCACCACGATGAGCCGGGAGATCGGGCTGGATTGCAACACCCACCATGTGTACGTTTCCAGGTCCCATGCGATGATAAGTTTTTGAATTTCAGATATATTGATTTAAGCTCGGACCGATCAGTTATAAGGTGACCGATCGGCATTCCGCCCCGCCCCATGGCTCCCACTACTCCTCGTACTCGAGCTCGCAAGCAGACTTCCCAGACCCCCGTTACACCATCTCGCAAGCGCAATCCCCAGCGCTGTCGCAGATGTCCAGATCAGCCTCTTCGAAGTGAGTGTGTCCATGGATATCGGCGGAATGGTGCCAAGGTACGCCGTCAGTCCATTTTTCCGAGTGTCGTTTTCATCCTTTTATAGGCCGCTGCTCCTGGAGCTTCTGGAGGAGATGGTTTGGGAACGGAGGCTGCAGCTGACACTCAAGCAGCCACTGTTGCTTCCCCAGCTCCTGTCCCCTTCCCGCTCACTTATGCCAACCTTGCTCAACTGCACGCCCTCGCCGTTTCGCAGGGTATCCTACCCGGTGGCTCGGATGCTGGCACTGGTGTGCTCGTTGGAGGGAATCCTTTCCAACGGGCTGAAGCCGACCATATGGCCCCCCCATCCACGGCATTCCCACTCGACCCAGCCCTCGCAGACCTTCAGCCTCAAGCGGGCCAAGCAGCCGTTCTCCCTCCTGAACCTTCAGTCGAAGATAGCGACAACGAATCTAATACCGCGCCTCTGTCGGTCCCTTCCAGCCCTCAGTCCATGCCGTCTCCACGGAAAGCCCGTGTCTTCGCCTCTAACTGCAACCCAACTCATGGGTTCATCGAGGGTGTTGGTCGAGGCAACACCTTGCTCGGTGAGTTCTCTCCGTTCATGTTATTCACCAAACGCTCCCTGACTGATATCTATGCCCCAGAAATGGCGCGAGTGCGACAGCTCAAGACCGTAGCCGTCAGCCGTAAATCGGCAACCAGAAGGTTCAATCGCCTGGCCCGAGACCTATTTACTCGAGTACGTTCGTACATTGTCCTTCACCAAATATCGTCGCTCACGAGATTCCTTAGGCTGAAGATCTTTCAAACCAGACCGCCTGTTGGATGTACGTTGCCATGCATCACCCTGGCTCTGGCCACTCTTTCCTCCACTTCGCATCGCGTAGGCTTCGCAACGAAGCATCAGATGAACTTCGGAAGATTCATCAGGAGGTTGGGTCAATGATGACGATGCTCAAACGAGCCGACCGAGCCCAACATCTCGACCATGAGAGGGAGAGGTTGGAAGCAGAGAGGAAGGTGTCAGAGGCTGACGCGCGGGCTGCGAAAGCCGAGTCAGAGTTGGTACGATTGAGAGAAGAGCTTGCGGCTCGGAACGAGATACTTACATCACTCGCTCCCCCAAGCGGATCAGTATCTCATGGTCATACCGAGTAGTTGAACCTGTATCTGTATGCAATAATTGTAGGATATCTCGAACACAATTTAATCATCTCATCGACTTGCAAATGATTACTATACTGCTTGAAACTGAAGTTGGCCAGCGTCAAACTTGGAAATCAAACCCTCCGGATCATCTAGCGCATCACAAATCAGCCTGTCAATCCAGGCAACGACTTGTCCAACCCGTCTCGTAATCCCTTTCACCCCTTCTAAGTCATCGCCCTCTCCAGACATATTGAGCACCATATCTTGATATTTGCGGAGTGCTTGTAGTATCTTCTGAAATGCCATTTCCTGCTCCATCAAGAAAGCCTTCGCATGTGTGATGTCTGAATCCAGGCTCTGGTATTGATCCTTGAATCCGAGGCAGACCAGACGCATAAATTTGATTGAGTCTTCGCCACCCAGCAGCTTCTCAAACTTCTGAGTAAGTCCTCGAACACGGGACTTGATCACCCGCAGCGTAGCCTTATGTTTTGGTCTGGAGAATAGCGGTCAGTGACATGTGCCCATGAAACGATGTAAATTCAACTCGGACTGGGTGTTTGTGGCGCACGCATCATCATACCCAACGCCCACAGCAGTCTTTCCCTGGTCAACGGACTGTTTCTTTGCGACGTAACGCCTTCGCTTGAGGATTGCAGTCCGGTTCCTTATGTTGTCAGCAACACTGATATTTCGATTAGGAGACAGCCTCACTTCTCGTAGTGTCTTCGGCTTTTGAGGCGATTAGCCTCCTTCTTCTGCTCTGGAGTATGATGTATCCGTGGTCTGGCCATCGATTGGTGTTCAGAAAACAAGAGAAACGAGAGGATCAAGGTAGGAGTAGAGAAACGAGAGGATCAAAGCGAGCGGTCCGTAGCCAATTAGTCTGACCTAATGGGCGTCTGCCGTGTCTGACTTTTATTACCTTTTGACTTCAATTTGAGTGCTTCGAGCTCGGAATAAGGTTCTATATGATATGCACTATATGCTAGGCAGATTTACGCCAAATTATTCATGAGGGACAGCAACCAACGGTCGCTACTGAGAATATGTACCATCGAAGTCTTGGGAATCCGAGGTTTGCATAGTAACTCAGCTCGGATTCTGGCCGTTTTATGCACCTGTCTTACCTTTACTCTTCTCGCTATAAGAAGTCATTTCAGACTCGAACTATTCATTTTTCTGGGAATTATGGTGATTTTATTGAGAATTTTACGGAGTTTACTCAACGTAAAATCCAAGAAGAAATAACCGAGTTTGCTCTGACAGGAATTTTGAAGTGTCGTGTTACTTCCAGATGGTGGTGGCAAATTCTTGAAGTCCTGCTACCCTTCCCACTCGATATTTTGATTGTTTTATGACTTCCACGCATACCACCTGAAGTCTCAAGGGACTTCCTGTTGCATGTCGGCGCTGAATTCGGAGTTCAAAGCTCTCGGAATAAAAGTGCACCTGCAACGTCTCCATTGAGCAGTCTAATCCTACTGCTCCTCAATGGAAGGAGAAGGCAGCGCCAACACGCCAACGCCTAGTGTCGAGGACGATATCCCTTACATCCAAAGACGTGAGGTACTGTTGCACCATATCAGGAATATTATTGACGATGCTTCTCAGTTATGACCCGCAGACTACCCTTTCTTTCGAGGGATATTGATGAAATCAACCACTTTATCTCTGTTGGAGATATGTGTATGGAGGAGCTTGACACGCTGACTCAAGACGCAGAAGGTAAGCAGAACTTTGACTTCCGTCTTACACCAGCACTCAGTGTCACTAGCCAACAACGATGCGCCGCTGGCCTATATCCTGCGATTTCAGCGCAGGACAGTAGCGATGAATCTTCTGAGAATCCGCAGACGCAAGGCATTTGTGCTACGCAGACGCAACCGTGGCTGACTCCCGAGTACCGAACTTCCTGAGTTCCCGTTTGCTCCGGCTCGGCTGGAAGAGTCAAATACTTACACGGACTGTAGCACCGAATGTTCTCTCTGTACCTGATACCATTTATCCGAAGTAAAGAATCGTTCTAGAACGCCTACGCATCCTAGTTACAACCGAGGGCTTCTTCGTATGCATACAAGATATTATGTCTTGTTTCGATGGCCCGGTCCTTTGCAGGATTTATGGCGCTTTTACCGAGTTTCTGGATAGCTCTCACCCCAAAATAATTCTCTGGAACCCTTCTGATGCCCTGATTTTGGGCTCAACCATATGGGAACATCGATAAGAATGCAGGTCTGCTTGAAAGATTCGCCATTGGCTCCATGTTAAGTCCCTTGACCCAAACTTCTGGCTGACCCCCAGGGAAAATAATGAAGAAACACATGTCCTCATCTAACTCTACGCATGTCGGGAGATCTCAGCTGATCAGTGGGGCCGGCCCTCGCGCCTTTCCAAGCGTTTTTCAAATATCTGGATGAACCGTACCCATCTGATTTCCCTTTATGGACGGTGCACCTTCTATATTTGGCTGTTTGCGGAATACCCGAAAACCGTACAGCTCCCGTTCCCACCATGGTTGACGCCCATCGCATGGTTCGTCTCAACAACAACCACCACTGCATGACTCAGGGCCACACGTTGACGCGACTCGCATGGTTGCATCAGCCCCTATGCAAGACTTAAAAAGAAGAATCTTATGTCGAAGAGATGGCAGGTAGTCCCCACTTCCGCCCCCTCAGATTGTCTCTCGATCTTCTTTCATATCGAAGTTCTCCCTTCCTTCCTGCTTGCTATCCCTTCTCGAATGATGGATATTGACGGAGGAAATATCTATACAGATGCTCGTAAGTGCCTCTTACCTTGACGTATGCACAAACTCATCAACTGCCCACAGTCGAGCGGCCTATCAAGCCTTTGCCGAAGGAGCTGGAGGAGATTGAACGTTACCTCCAGGCCGGTCCTGGACATATTGAGAGCCTGAAAATCGATTTGGGCTTCGCAAATAGTGAGCAAGATCCATACGCTTTTTTTTGTTTACGTTCAATTACTGATGACCTCCAGCGAACAACCAGCTCGAGGAAGTGCAGCGTTTGAGCGCAACCCTCAAGGTCGTCTCCACCAACCTTGCCAACTTGCGCCGGCTCAAAGGGAAGAAGTTGTCCCAAGCCAGTAAACCTCAAGTTGCAAGGACGGGGAAACGCAGAAGGCATGTGCAGGGTAACGCCGAGGGCCACGGAGAGGTTGCGCTACCACCTTCTCTAGGTCGAATTGACGGAGGTGCTGGACAAGCCAAGCGCCAACGCTTGTCAAGCGACGGTCATACTGGGGGTCCTCCTCAGGTGCCCACTCCTCCTCTTCCTTAAAAATGGCTACAAGCTCACAACGCCAGAGGCCGTCGACTCATGCATTTCAGCTCAATGGCCAGACCGAGAGCAAAATCCACTCCTCTTCGACACTGTTCTCGAGCGCATGGTTCATGGACCTTGCGGAGCTGCCAACCCCAACGCACCCTGCATGGTCAATGGCAAGTGTTCGAAGCGCTTCCCCCAGGAGTTCAATGAAGAGACGACCATGGGTGAGAATGGCTATGCCAGGATGGCACGTCCAGACAATGGCGTTGCGTTCGAGGTCCATGGTATCTGGGTGGATAACCGCTGGATTGTTGCTCATCCCCGAGCCCTGTGTGCCGAGTTTGACTGTCACATCAACCTGGAGTGTGCAATCAGTCTCGCCTCCGTTCGCTACTCTTTCAAGTATCTCCACAAGGGCCCCGATCGTGGAAGTGCAGAGGTCTCCCAGGATAACGAGGTGAAAACATACATCGATGGTCGCTACATCTCTGCCACAGATGCCGTCTGGCGGATCTTTCATTTCCCGATACACGAGCAGCACCCACCAGTCGTCCGTCTTCAGATCCACCTACCTGGTGAGCAGAATGTCGTCTATCGTGATGACCAGGAGATCAACGAGGTCCTTGCCGCCAATGCCAACAAGCGTACAACGTTGACTGCCTTCTTTGAGGCCAACGCCGACAACGGACCTGCTGGAGACCGAGCCAGGACCCTCACATATGCGGAACTTCCTCACCACTTTGTCTGGGATCAAAACACGCTCAAATGGAAGCTGCGTACCGACCAAAATCGCTTTGCAATTGGCCGCATCTTTTTCCTACGTCCCACGAAGGGGGTAGCGGCAGGGACAAGGTTCCGCGGACGGACCGAACCCGTTCGGATCGTTTCCTTCTGTTTCTTGGATTCTCAGGCACCGACTTGGTCTCTCTTCTTTATTTGGACTTTGGGGTATATACATGGATTGATACAGACTATCACCACATCGCATACTACACGGACTTCAGTCTTTAGATCAAATATGAAAACGGGCGTACTGTCACCGGCAATTGGAGATTATTTCATACCAACCGTCTCCCACCGTGCGTAGCACGGGTCAAAGGCTAGTTCAGCTCGAACTGGCGCGCAGCCAGCTAGACGCCGTCTCGTACCTTCTGTAGTTCGTATCGTACAGACATGGAATGGTGCAATTTCGGGAAGTCTGCTATCAATCTATCACCTTCCCAATGTCAGAAATTTGTTTCGCTTTCTTCCGCCATCCTATCACTAGGCCGACAATTCCTAGAGAATGCCTACACTGCGCCCTCCGACCTTCAAGGCGTCCGAACTAGCCGGGCTCAAGGATAAAGGAATGGGGGGTCCGACTCCGATTACAAGCTCGCTTCACGTAGAAGGACCTACAGATATATCCCAGCACCCGAGGAGCCTCGTCGGCGGATTTACCTGGCGCTAATTGAAGCACTCCAGAGCAAATAGAAGTTTTGGACGCTCTTATGCGGAAGCGCGCCGAGCTCGCTCAACTGGTTGGACGACCTAGCTATGTCCTTCTAACACTAGACGACAAGATGGCCAAAACACCAGGTGGATAGGAAATGTCGGTCCAACTGACATCCTCGTCTTCTCTTCAAAATGTCAACAACTTCCTAGAGGAACTCACGGACTACACACGACCTTTCGCTGGACGTGCTTTGCACACTTTGGTTCACCGTAATAATATCGCCACGGCATATCCTCCTTGCCCATTGTCCAAGCATGGATCAAGACTTTTACCGTCCACCAGATCTCTCAGCTCCACCATCTCTCCCATCTCTCACACTTGGGACAGTCTTCATAGGTCTATCCCGTCTATTCAAACACCTGCACGGCGTCTCTCTGCGACCCGCAGAGTCCGCTCCAGGAGAAGCTGGCACTCTGATATACAGAAGCTGGAAGTCGTCGACGAAGACCAGGGAATCTTTGCAGGGGTATACGCAGACCTATTTGCACGGTGTAACAAAGCCAACGAGGTTGCCCACTACACCGTTCGATACTCTCGACGCGCGGATGACGATGACGAAGTCGGGGACCTTACACTTGAGGAGAACACCGGATACAGGAGTCGCAGAGCTTTGAAGTTGTGAAGCGAGACCGACTGCCGAAAGAAGATGGGGTGTACCATTTTCCACTGGTCGTCCTCCTTACCGAAGTTGCTCGAAGGCCTACCATTTGAAAGGATCTGCGATTCTGGAGTTGCACGGAGTTCTTACGCTGTTACATGAAATGGGGCACGCGATGCATTGTGAGTATCAGCCTTGAATGCCTTCCTGTGAGTTTAATAACGCATTTCGAATGGAAATAGAGTCGGCGTTCCCGGTAGGCATTGAGAAATGGGTTACATAGGTATGAAAATGTTATTGATGCAATGTGAAGAACTGCAATAGGAGTACACTATTAAATATTCATAATGATTTATGGTATCAAAAGGCAAACCCAAGGAGGCATACAACAAAAGAGGGAAAACCTTAGGCTACAAAGACGGATGGAGCTGATGGAATGAATGCCATCCCACCATCATATGGATAAGAATTCAAGACATGACTTTTGCGTCGGTTTGGTAGGGGAATGCGTAACTGTTTCAAACCAGTCCGAGGGGAGGATGGCGGGGTCTGCAGTTCGCTGTCTTCGGAGGAGAGAGATGAAGCAGAAGGCGTTCGAGGATAAGGAGACATGCGATGAAGACCTGACGGCAGGCGTCTAATTCCGCCAGGCACTCGAGGACGATCTCCAGATGTCCGGCCAGTAGGCGTCCTGCCGCGCCTTTTCCTTGAACCAGATGGATAGTTGGAATTTGAAGGGTGGGAAGCGTCCTCCCGAACTTTCTTTGAAAGGAGTGCTGGAAGAGGTGCCGACAGAGGAACGACAACGATTGGGCGCCAAGCAGGTGCGACTAANGGGGGTGGAAGGAGACGCTGGTTTGGATTTCTTGAGGCTCTCTGTGCCGCGTAGAGAGAGCTTACGCTGAAAATCAATTGCAAGTTCGTCGACATTGACTGGCACTTTGCGCGTAGTAGAGTGTGCTGCAGGCTTTCTTAGCCAGACAAGAGGAGGAGAGACGAACTGTTCGGGGGTGGACGGGAAAGTAGCAGAAGGGGTGTATTTTGCGGGAAATATGGTTGGCAGANGGGGGGCAAGTTATGACGTCCAGGATGGTATTCGTACGTTTGACAACAACAGCTGGATCCTATTTGTGACGTATGAGTGGGCATTGGCAACAGAGACAAAAATGACCTTACAAAGTTGGGCGTATGTTGGCTGTCTGGTACCATGGACGGACTTCGTTTGATGTTGGATGGACCCGACTTCAAAAGATGCGGCGTCACTTGACCAAGCTCCTCAAGATTAAGGTCACAAGGTAAAGGCTGCTGTGACAGGCGCCTCAATGTCCTACCCTCCTTCTTAGCGCGGTTCCGGTGATTTTGGAACTTTATCAAAGCATGGATATAAATAAAAATAGGGAAAGGAGAAAAGAAAGACCTACCCAAACCTCTATTTGCCGAGGCTCCATCATAGACTTGCGCGCGAGAAGCTCTCGATCTTGTGCGGAAGGGTAGGCGTTGTATTCAAAATATTTTTCCAGCACTGGTATGTATTCCTATTGAGGGAGTGAGCGACGTGACTCAAGTAGATTTTCCATGCCTTACATGATTGAACGGAGTACGCTGTTTCACGTTCATAGACTTTCGCTTCGAGGCAAGTCTCTCCTCGATGATAGAATCGATGTCGGCCTCGATTGGATCCAAAATTTTCTCTTGAATGAATCTCCTGTACACGCCATGCAGTTTGTCCAGGGTTTCGCCCACAGAATCGTCCCCAGGTGCTCTGGGAATAGATAGGATCTTGCGGCAGGTCTCGTTGAAATTATGCGAAGCATTGATGCGCCTCGCCACAGTACTAGAGACAGTGTCGATGACGTGCTGAGAAAGTCCTCGAGAAGAGAGGGTCGATTTGATATTTTCAAGTGGGATGTCGAGATGGGGGATGGGGGGCTCAGTCTTCGCTGGGGATGTNGGGGGGGCGGTTAACGCGACGAGTGGCATCAATACTTTGCTGGATCTGACGGGCGCTGGCTTGAATGCTTTGAAGCAGTTTCTTCTGAATTTCCGCAGCAGAGTGCATCGTAGACAGGCTCTGGGATGAGACGAGAGGGAAGTAGTAAAACGCAGTTGACCGCTGAGAGATTTCACTGTTCACAGCTCACAACAATGGGAAAGGGACAATGCGGACTTTGAACAATGTGTTCGATCACGTGATCGCACGACTGTGCTTTGTGCTCGGTTGTTTGCTCAACAACAATGGACAAGGCTGCAAGGGTTCAAAGTCCGATTGACAGGCTGAGTCGATGTGGAGGAATCCGCACACCCTTTCCACATCTTCCTTCACCCTACAACCATGGACGAAGTCGTTTTGCAAGATCTCGGCAGTCTCCAACAGTCTTTCACGTCCTCTCTTCGCGAGGAGTCCTCTACACTTTCAACGTTCCTCGCTTCCTGGTCGAAGTTCAACGAGTTCGTTCACTCCTGCCACGATACATTGAAAGCCGAAACACTAGACCTCGTTTACTCCTTTGCAAACTCGGTCAGTGTTGTCGCTTCAAGTATGGTGGACATTAGCGTCACAAGTACCGCTTTAATGGACCAATTTTCCACGGAGGTTCTCGAGATTCTCGGACCCGCAGAGCAGTTAAACGGCCACACAAGTATGTTTCTGATGGTAGCCTGATTCCTGTGTTTGCATTAACGCCAGTCACTAGGAAATCCATCTTATATCGAAAGCTGCTATCAATGGCTGCACCAGAACCATCACAATCCATACCCCTCTGCCCGGGTTCGCGACGAGATATGCCGCGAGAGTCGTTCACCTCGCAAAGACGTCGATGCCTGGTTCGTGGATGCCAGGAAGCGGATTGGTTGGAATGCATTAAGACGGGACCGCTTTGGAAATAGACGAGCCGACATAGTCGAGGCGGCCACGCAATTTTTCCTCGGACAAGAAAAACAGGGTAAACCGCTTGAACCCTCCATCGAAAATGCATTCATCCAGATTGAACACAACATTACCTCCCTTTTCAATTCCAAATTCGAACAAAGCCCTCTGGCGAAGAAACTTGATTGCGCTGTCAAGGATATGACCGCTGGAATGAAAGAGCAGCTGGAAGAGGACAGAAGCTGTCGGAGGTCGCAGAGGCGGAAGCGCCGCGAATATCCCACTCCCGACCACTCACCTTCCTCCTCGAGAGGGTCGTTACCTCCCTCTCCCTCTACTTTTTCGGATTGTACCCTCGCGTCGACGGCATCCTTCCAGAAACGACGAGCCCCATCGGTAGACACCGATGATGATAACGTTGATAACAGACCTACGAAACGCCATAGGTATTTATCTCTCNTTTTTATTTGACCTCTTACTGATTTCATTCTCCCAGATACTCTAGTGAATCCCCTTCCAATATTGTTACTCATCTCCCTTCCCCAGCCCCATCCACCGAACTTGATGTTTCGCTTGACCAGTCGCCACTGGAACCGCGTCCTACGCTGTTGGAATTTGATAACGGGACTTCTCGCAAACGCAAGCGCTGTCTCTCTGATGTCGTGGCGGCCCGCATCAAGAGCCCTCGCACATCCCCAAGACCACAGGCGGTTTCTAACCCGTGTCCGGCTCCATCGATGCCATCCGATTCTTTGGAAGAATGGCTGTCTGGTATTCTAAGGTCGGACTTCTCAACTTTGATGGATATGCCACCACCCGTTTCTGTGGAGGTGCCCGATTCGAGCCTTCCTGTTCAAGTTGAAAGCTTCAGTGGCTGGCCTGAATCAATGATTCCTGAACCGGCGAAAAGTGAGTAACTGTGTTTGCTTCCTGCCTGATGTCCTTGTATCAATCATTCGCTCTTTAGATAATGACCCGTTCAATTCCTCTTCGACCGAAGCCCTGCCTGAGTCGTTCCCCCTCAACGACACTGATTGGCTCAATCACCCTGTTTTCAATTTCGAGACTAATGGTGCGTTCATTTGATTCTTTCCTGACCGATCCATGGACTCACGGCATGCTAGATGTTCCGGCGATGCCGACCACCTTCAATGATCCTCAAAGCTCCTTCAATTTCTCGAGTCTCGGCCTAACCATCACCGACCCCTTCCATATCCCTTCACTACCTACCCCCTGGCCACATGACTTGCCTTTCGGTACGACCTACGGTATCACTTCTAACAACGAATTTCCTCCACCCCCACTCACTGCTGTCCCCGAGCTAGAGAAACAGGCGAAGTTACAAGAATTGCGTCTCTTAGAAACCCGTGCATTCCAGCTTTTGGCAGAAATTTCATAGCCAATTATCCGTTTCCGCTTTTATTGTTATTATTATTATAGTTGATACTATTTCTATTCACTTCCTCATCTGTATTCTATGTGCACACACCCTAGCATTTTTGGCACTTTACTTGGATTCTGTATTTGTCCCACCGAGTTTGACTTTCGTATGTTTATATGCTCACACATGTCTTCCATCACATGCATCACACTATCACACTGAACAAATGTACTTATCATTAACTCAACATTCAACCGCGGTTTTAAGGTCTTCAAGTGAAATCGCAAGAGACAAGAGTATTGACATTACACACTATGATCAGGGATGTTAGAATCTCATGCACTTTAGTTGATCAACGTAGATTTTTGACCCTACTTGGCGAATTGCTGCGCCTAAGATAGATGTGCGTCGATCAGTGTTGAGTCCGAACGATGTAGACCGATGAACTCACCAAGCTCAGCAAGCCACTCAATCCTCCCGAATCCTTTCCTCCGACAGTTCCCCCGCTAAATTTCGACTGTACCAAAAGCTTCATAATGGTCATAGCAGCCCCATTCACCGCATCCTGCTTATTCCCAGAGGCGGATCCACCTGTCTTGTCGAAGAGCTTGGTGGCTTCCGCCATTGCAAGACTGATCAACTGGGTTTGGGAATTACCTCCCTTGCCAGAGCTAGAGGAACTGGAACTACTAGAGGTGAATTGCTTGAGAACCTAGGAAGAATAAATGATGCCCGTTCAGATTCGTTCCGTGAAAGAGGCAGCCAGTTGAAGCGAGCGCACCTGCAAAGCCGCAGCACTCCCCAACGCGCTAGCGCTAAGACCACTGGTCTTACCCTCGTTATACACCTTATCGTGCGCCTTGGTGACCTTGTCCTCGTCCAGAGGCTCCTGCTCTTTCTCCTATTATTAACGAAGTTAGCGATGCTGTAATCAAGGCAATGACGTCGATTCGCACCTTGTTGTCAGAGAGGAAGCTCAACGCAGTGGCGAAGAGCGAACTCTCGCCAGAGCCATGCTGCTCTGCGGTCTTCACAACCTCGTCCTTATCGACTGAGCGACAAATTTATCAATCAGGGGACATCTAAGAGCCAAGTACCGAATCGGATCTCACAAGATGGGCCTCCACCGTAGCCAGAGGATTGACCAGAATTATGAGGCGAGTTGTACTCCTGGCCTCCAGTCTTCGAGACGTCAGCTAGATCGCGCAATTAATATCAATTATTAGCCTTCGTGTGCATGGCTGAGAGAAACGGTAATCGGATGGCTACGTACTTTGAGACTGGGAAGGAGAGTTGAGATTCTTAATCGCGGTCTCCGCGAGATTGCCCAATAAACCACCAAATCCTCCGCTCTGTAAGCTCGTGAGTCGGGTATATAGCACTATGAAGATGGCTCATACCATATTTTGTGTTGAATCGTAGCTGGTAGTGATGGTACGGTATAAGACGAAAGACGAATGGAGAGATCCGGTTTGTGGAGCCTCATCGTAGCCCCTGTCTTTTGTAATTGATTGGAGATCAAAGTGGCGGCCGGGCAACTTCTTCAATGACGACTCGGATGACTTCCTGCTTGTACTTTCAACCATTTCTCCTCTTATACATTCCCATTAATTCGCATTACAATGCTACAATCCAATAAAAATACAAGGGTAAGGCAAGACTATTAATCGATAAAGCCCGGGTACCTGGAATCATCGCATTCGAGTTGAATCTCATCTAGTTGCGCGCATGGGTCTGCTCAATGTTGGCTACCTGGACACCACCTCCGGCCACTTTGTCGGACGAAGGGTAGGGTTCTCCAACATCGTGCTTCCCACTCTCCAAAGGCGCACTAGTCGCCGGAATTCCGGTACTCGATGCAGGCGGAACGCCAGTATCAGCTTGACCCGTCGTCGAAGTTCCCATACCGAGATATCCTTGCGCCGTCTCCAACGCCGAGGTAGCGGTGTCTTTCGCCGTCTGGACGGCTGCGCTCGCAGTGTCGGTAATCGTTCCGTACAGCCCCTTGGTCCCATCGAGGCGGTGGCAGCCGTTTCAGATGCCTTGGCCGAAGC
>JANBPK010001627.1:0-21253 GCA_027579435.1 Candolleomyces eurysporus
CGGAGTTCATCGCTTGACAACCTTGGCAATGCACTCTGTGTTCTCTATGAGTGCAGTGGAGACATCAATGCCCTGAACGAGAGCATTTCGCATCATCGTGACGCGCTTACACTCCGACCAGCACCCCATCCAGGTCGGGGTTCGTCGCTCTACAACCTTGGGAAGGCACTCTTATGTCTCTTTGAGCACAGTAGAGACATCAATCCCCTGAATGAGGGCATTTCGCATCTTCGCGAAGGGCTTGCACTCCGGCCAGCACCCCATCGAAAGCAGAATTCGTCGCTCAAGCTTGCCAGAGCTCTCCTATCTCAATACAAGCATAATGGGGAAATTGGCATTCTCAATGAAGCGATTGCACTTCGCTGCGAGCTTCTCATCCTCCAACCCCCGGGGCATCGATACCGAGCTTCCAATGTTGCGTGCTTTGTGGAACTTTCGGAGATTCGTTCTGCGCTCACTGGAGAAGAAGCGGACCGTGACAAAATCCAAGCTTTACAGCGAGAACTTGACGAATCTGAATCCAACCAGCGATGGCCCACCGGAGCATGTTGAATCAGGAATGGAAGATGGTGTACTAGAGAGGGCCTGGACGTGGAGTCACACGTGGACGTGGACAGATTGTAGTTATCTTATTACCATTCCACCAGAGACATCGGTGGTTTGAACTACTCGTTTCTCTTGTCTACCCTTTAGGATCATTTGGCTATTTTCTTATTTATTGCGTGCTCTATTCTACCCTCTTACTCGCGATTCAGTAAATACGATAGTGAGCTAAACGGTGATCTCCAAACGGGTGGTATAGTATCCCTCATTGAGAGATGCTCAGCTGCGAGAGCGCATGCCCTGGACACCGTTGACCGTCGCAGTCCGGCATTGTCGTCTAGTTTCTTAATCCTGTACCACAGTTGAAGAACAGGTTACTGTAAGTCACTAATCCGAGAAGGCTTTTGATGGGATCTCAATGGAAAAGATAAGCGCGCGCTTAGATTCCCCAGCGCGGCTCCGTCCCCTNGTGAGAGAGAGTTCGGTGTGAGAGGGAAAGATAAAGGGGTATGAGGAGGGCTCGAGACAACGATGGTTTGGTACCTGATTGCTCGAGGTGTGAGGGGGCGAAACGAGTGTATTTGGGATAATTCTAAACTTAGACGAGATTGAAAACGACGAGAGGCGAGAAGAATTATATCGAAAAGAATGCGAATGCGAAATGACTGCTCAAGTCCGAATCGATGGAGGGGGAAAAGTAAGATGAATTCTAAAATCCGTCTCGAGGGTATATAAGATGTTCCGGTTCGTGTGTACACGCTTGGTGTACAAACAAAGTGCAAGTCCAATCGGACCTCGCCTAACAACCGCAATGTCCTAAGAATATTCGAGAACGGTCTGTGGAAATAAAACAGTCCGTAAAAGGTGCGAAAGGGTCCTGAACGGGCGATGGAGTCAACTAAGCGAACCGAGAGACAATAGGGCGAGTGAACCGTTTCTCCGCTCAGAGTCGGGTCACTCCCCACACCCCATACCCCTGGTCTAGGACCTCGTGAGCCCTTGAAAGCTGTCAATATTGGCTATTGAGATTTAAGTCAGAGATGTAGATGGCTCCCGTTGCTCATTCGCCTTTGTAAGCCCTTTCCCCATTTCTTGTGACCCTCGTGTCACTCAGCACATCAAACTCAAATGAAGTCAATTCAACGCACCCCTTCGAGAGTAGAAAAGTGTTGAATTGGCCACTTTTGGAACACGTCGTGGAAACGTATTGGTTGTCTACGACCCCAACCAAGCAGGTTCCCTTGCCCTCTATGGGTTTGCTTCCTCTATACTTTCATCATATCCTGTCTTGATTCTGCTAAGAAGCTCACAATGTCCGTCCGTCTTGGGCATACAATTACGATAGACGACGGAGATCCAAGGATTCGGTGGGATGGTGACTGGTTTGTGTGGGGAGACGTTGGGGACCTTGACAGATGGGGTCCGCCCAAGATGAACACATTGCATGGCTTTCAATTGAGGGGAAGCCTTTCATTTGAATTCTATGGTAAGCGAGTACTCTAGACCACTGAGCAAGGAGCCCTCTCACTGTCTTTCTCAGGGAGAGAGGTCCAGGTATATGGGGCTTTGATCCCCCCNAAAAGCAGGATCCATTGCAAGCGCCGCCGAGCCGATCGTCGACTGGCAGTGTCTGATCGACGGAGCGTTGGTATACAACGAGACCGCGAACATGTCGCAGTTATCGTACAACTCCTCCGTCAGATATATATTCTGCAGCCAGGCGGGCCTTTCTGAAGATCGGATCCATGCAATCCAAGTCATATTCAATAGCGGCGTCTCGGGGCTCGCATGGGTCGATACCATTCACTATTGCGCCCTGCCAACGGCAGACATTCGAAATGAGTGGTCTGTCGTACCTTGTCTTGACGACAGGATCGTCTACTCTTCAGGACGGGAGCAAGGTGACGACCACACATTTACGTGGACCTTTATAAGCGGTGCCTCGTTGACGTATGATTTCATCGGTACGCTGACGTTTAAATCCCTCGTTCCCAGATAACTGATTGCTGCAGGCGATGAGCTCACTTGGGGAGGGTTTATCTTAGGTGGTAGCTCAACCACGGCCCCCGGATTAGGCTATCACACTATCGACGGAAAGCAGCCACCGACGTACTTTGCGATCCCAATACACCCTGAAGAACGGGTAAACCAAGCGTATATCAATATCAGTGGACTCAAGCCCGGCCCACATCGATTGGAGGTCGTTAACCGCGGAAGTGCAGCAACTGCGCCACTGGGACTCAGTTATATCTACACTAAAAACTCTCCACCAGGGAAGCGGGAGAAGGGAGCAAAGGTTATCGGTGCGGCGGTCGGCGCCAGTCTTGGAATAGTGTTTCTCATCGCTATTCTGGCCATTTTCGTTATCCGACGTCGTCGTCGACGGCAGCAGGGTGAGGTTGAAGTTGATGGGGTGGTAGGAGAAATTAAAGCGACGACCGCGACCACAGGCACTGAGATAGCACACCGATCACAGGAGTTGCCTGGTCTGGCTCATAATGAGCTCGGTGAGCGAACTGCCTACCCAGGACAAACTCCTGTGTCAAATGCTCAAGATGGGAAAGGAGATTGAGATATTGTAGCTCGTGTGGCTGTATTGGCAGGATTTACCTAAGTTATGAACGTTTTTACGGCAAATGTCGGCCAAGTAGTATGCATTGAAGCAAGGTGATTGTGTGATCCGCCGCCAGTCGGACCCATCGGAATTCGGATCATTCGGCGGACACATTGACAGGCGACTAAAGGGCGGCCCACCAGTAATTCCAACCCGCATCATCGACTCTTCTTAATTCAAGTAGGATTTCCAGCTATGAAAACCACTGCCCTAGCGCATATAATGCAGTGCCAATTCTACCATCTCGGTAACCGTCACGATGGATTGAGAATACATGGTAAACCGTACTTTCCGAGTGTCTGCGTTGAAGATTTTCTGATGGTTGAATGTTTCAGGACTGGTGGCATGCTCGACCAGTTCAGTGAGTGTTGAATTGATAGTGGAGAACGAGGGATGTGAGTTGACTACTCACTAAAATGATCACGGTGCATCATGGGACAGGTGGAACAATAACGGCTGTCACCCGCTCGAGGCCGTAAATGAATTCCAGGGCTCAATTAAGCGCTAAGAGCCTTATCTTCCCCCTACCACCGCCATCTCGTCCCCGACCCGCGCTGATCCTCGTGAAGAGAATGTCTGTTGACAACAGCATAGTGATATTGGATGACACCGACCCCCAACTTCGGTGGAGCGGGCCCTGGTTCACCACAGAGAATAGTGTCGATGATCTTAGTAATCTGGGTCCGCCATTCTTGGGCACCCTACATGGAATTAGCAATAACGGGAGCCTCTTTTTCTCGTTCTACGGTAAGTACACATCAGTATTCCGAAGATACAGAACTAACTGATGTGCCCTTTCTCTTAGGGAAAGTAGCGAATATCTGGGGAGCACTACGACCACGCAACACAACGGGGGGNTCCAGATCCTAATTGGCAATGCCTTCTCGACGGACAGGATATTGGACATCCGTGGCCGTATCCGGATCGCTCGCACGGCAACTACATGTTCTGCGGGACCCAGCCTTTGCCTGAAGGCAATCACACGCTGCAGCTGAACACTGTCATTCAGTCCGAGCCTTTGTATGTGGATCAAGTCCTATACCAGGCAGCAGCAACAGCGGATATTGGAAGCGCTTGGACGCAAGTGGATAAAGGCGATGGGAGAATCAAATACTCAATTGGTTGGGAAAACTCAGAGGATGGCGCTCTAAAGTGGACATATACACCAGGCGCTTGGTTAACATTTGATTTTGTAGGTATGTGTTTCCTGATTGATTTTTTCGACCACCCGCCCTGAAATAATATTCTCTGAGGTACGGGTGTCATCTGGGGAGGTTATACTCCCGGTAACCCTGGAGTTGGTCGAGGATTGGGCCAGTATCTTGTCGACGACCAAGCGGCACCGACCAACTTCATCATACCCTCAAGCTCTGGATCATTAACCAACCAACCGTATTTTAACGTCACTGGCCTGAATCCAGGATCACATCGTCTACAAGTGACGAATGCTGGAAATGCGAATACTGCAGCCTTGGGCCTTACTTACATTTTTCTGAAAAATTCCCCAACCAACACCCCAATTCCGAAACGAAATGCAAGCAAAGTTATAGGTGGGGCGGTGGGCGGTACCATTGGCGCTATTGTCCTTGTCGTTCTCGCCATCGTGGTCTTTTTCCTGCTTCGACGCAATCGGACTCGACAACAACAACCAGAGGCAGCATCGGTGGGTGGTATGATTCAGGGAAGGCCGGTATCGATGATGTCTGGCAGTACGATCGTGAAGGAACAGTTGACTCCTGGATCTCCGACGCGGGGAACATGGGGGCCATATCCTAATTACACTTCTCACAGCCCCCCNAAACGTCCCCTCAACTGGGCCCCTTGTCCCCACTACAATTGCCACTTCTTACGGCTCTTATCAGCCCACCGCCTCTGGCCCTCCTGTTGGCACCAATCAGTCCCCTACATTTGTTCCTCGCTCCAGCCCTACCACTTCCGTCACTCCTTCTCGTGACCCTCACCGGGCCCCATCGTTCAATGCTGTGCCAAATGGCCCAAACCCTCATGGCTCTACCTTGTTTGCTACTCCGGCCGCCCAGCCACAAGTTCAGCAAATGGTATGGCCGCCGCCGAGGCGTACTCCCGTTCAACACTCTCAGGACGGGAGACTGGATGAATGACCCCTATCGATAGTCCAGTGCCAAACCAATTATTGTTTCTACTCCTTTGCAGGTCTTACTGTACGATTCCAGCGTGCTTGATGCACAATCGAAAGAATGAATGATGAATGGATTCCGGATCTTATCAGTCACGTCAATGCAAGCTGATTGCAAACCCTCCCTGCACATCTCGGGGATAGCTGCTTGCTGGAAACATGCCATATGTCCGATCTTGTTTCCCTTCAATCGATGCCCGCATCCAATTAAGTGCCGGAGCGCTTGTCTTCCGTCCCACTTCCCCCCGGTTCGCTGATAAAGCGACGCCCCGGGTCCGAACGGCGGAATCCCTCTCGTTCTGATAGATGACAACGATCCCAGAAGTCACTGGGAGGGTCAGCAGTTTGTTTGGCGTGATATTGGCGATATTGGAAAGTCCGGCCATTCTTTAAAATGATGCACGGATTGGAGGCTAAAAACGGGCAGCAGGAAAGTCAAAGTGACTGGGACGATCACACCGGTTACCTGATCTGACTCGTAATGAGCTCGTTGAGCGAGCTACCTATCCAGGACTATACCAGATGCTGTAGCTCGTGTGGCTGTAATGGCAGAATATCTAAGAACATTTTCAGTAGTCTTCTGAACTAGTCCGCTGTAAGCGTCGGACTAGTTCGGAATTCGGATCATTCGGACACATCCCCGGACCAGCTGATTGGAGCTTGGCCGTATCCTCAACTCCTCTTCACCAAGTAGTGCTTCCAGCCCAGCCCATTTGATGCCTCCCTCAATTCTACCCTTACTCAAATGCCCATCGGCAACTGTCACGATGTAGAGAAACCAGTGTCAGTCAACCGTACTCCGAGCTCTAGGAGAGTAGTTTTTCTAACAAGGGTTGTGCAGATTTCAGGAATGCGGGCAAGCTTGAACAGCCCGGCGTGATTGCTTAATATCCAGTGGAAAATGAGATTCGCGCTGCGAGGATGGAGTGATCGCTGTGCAACTTGGGCAGTCCGGACCCGCTCTGGGTGAGGCACAACGGCTGCCTACCGCTCAACGCCGAATCAGTCCCAATTAAGTTAGGAGCTATATCTTCGACCACCGCCATCTCGTCCCCGAGGCTCTTGCAAGGAGCATGAGTGTTGACAACAGCATCGCCGTATTGGATGATACCGACTCCCAACTCCAGTGGAGTGGGCGTTGGTATACCACAGAGAACAATATCGATGATCTCGCTAATTTGGGGCCGCCATTTCTGGGCACGCTACATGGAATTAGCAATAATGGGAGCCTTTTTTTNCTTGTTCAACGGTACGCATACATCCGCATCCCGGAGATACAGAACTGAGTGGGGTGCCCTTTCTCTCCAGGCAGAGCAGCGGGTATATGGGGATCACTCAGACCACGCAACACCTCACTGGGTCCGGATCCCAATTGGCAGTGCCTCGTCGATGGACAGGATATCGGGCATGCGTCGGCGCACCCAAGTCATCCGTATAGCAACTACATGCTATGCAGGAGCGATATTTTACCTGAAGGCAACCACACGCTGCAACTGAACACCGTCATCCAGTCCGAACCTTTGTACGTGGATCAAGTCCAATACCAGACGGCAGCAACGGCAGATGTTGGAAGTGCTTGGACGGACATTTCTCAACACGACGGGAGAATCAACTTTTCGCCTGGTTGGGAACAGGATGGCCTTCTAAAGTGGACATATACACCAGGCGCTTGGCTAACGTTTGATTTTGTAGGTACGTGTTTCCTCATCGACTTGTTCGACCACTCGCCCTGAAGCAATTTTACCCTGAGGTACGGGTGTCATCTGGGCAGGTTATACCCCAGACAATCCTGGAGTTGGTCGAGGATTGGGCCAGTATCTTGTCGACGATCAAGTGGCACCGACAAACTTCGACATACCCTTGCGTGCTGGACCATTCTTCAACCAACCCTATTTTAGCATCGGTGGTTTGAATCCAGGACCACACCGTCTACAAGTGACGAACGCTGGGAATACGAACACTGCAGCGCTGGGCGTTACCCATATCTATTTGAAAAATTCCCCAATTCCAACACGAGATACAGGCGAGGTTATCGGTGGAGCGGTGGGCGGTAGCATTAGTGCAATCCTCCTTCTCCTTGCCATCATGATCTTTATCTGGAGACGTCGTCGTCTTAACCAGCAGCAGGAAGAGGCAGCATCGGGGGGTGGCATAACTCAGGTAAGGCCGGTTTCGAGGATGTCTGACGGTACGACCCTGAAGGAACAACTGACTCCTGGATCTCCAACCCAGGGACCATGGGAGCTAGATGCGAATCTCCCCTACCACAACCCGCCAATCGTCCCTTTGACAGGTGCCCTCGGCCCCACTACATTTGTCACTCCTTATCAGCCCACCGCCTTTGGACCTCCTGCTGGCGCCAATCATTCCACCACATCTGTCACTCCCTCCGGCCCCACCACTTTCGTCACCCTTTCTCGTGATCCTCACCGGGGCCTTTCGTACAATGCTGCACCGATTGCCTCGCACCCTCATGCTTCTACCTCGTTTGCTACTCCGGCCGTCCGGCCACAAGTTCAACAAATGGTATGGCCGACGCCGAGGCGTACTCCTATTCAACACATTCAGGACGGGAGGCTGGAACATGTGGACTATGACCCTTATCAAGAGTCCAGTGCTCCACCAATTGTCATTGTTTGACATTTGTATTTCTACTTCTTTCAGGTCTTACTTATGGTGAACACTTGGCTATCGATGCAATCGAAAGAAAGAATGATAGATGAATTCCGGATCTAATCTTGCAGGTGCCGTCAAGTCAATAAAAGCTGGTAAGCCCTCCCTACACATTCGTGAATGGCTGCTTGCCGGAAACATGACATCTGTCTGATTTTGTTTCCCCTGAATCGATGCCCACATCCATATAAGTGCCGGGTGCTTGTCTTCCATCCTCCTTCCTCCCTGGTTCGTCGACGAAGCGACGCTTTCAGGCGTCGGAGTCACTCTCGTTCTGATAGATGACGATCCCTGAATCCACTGGGAAGGTCGGTGGTTTGTTTGGCGTGGCATTGGCATTGGCGATATTGTCAATGGGAGGTGCGGATCTCCCGTGATAAAAACGATGCACGGATTCGAGGCTGGCTGAAACCTCTTCTACTTGAATACGCTGTCCTTGAGTTTGAACGGCAGATCTGATCATCTTTTCCACTAGTTTAGATATTGATGCATTGGCTCCTGTTAAGGGCGGAACAGGGTCTAAGCCGGACGCTATTTGGCAATGCCCGTTGACGTGGGCAATTCTGACGCTAATTGGAGCGATAGGTCCAACGAATGCATCTCATCTGCGCGAGCGCACTTTTGCTGAAGGTGCACACACCATTCAAATTGGATTCGAGGAGTGTATTGGTGGATGCTATCTACCGTCGTGCTACGGTTTCGACAACGGACGTTGGTACTGAATGGCTGGAAATCGACGGTTTTGACGGTAAATCTTTTTTCAGTCGGACTTTCAGGGTGGGGGAGGTCGAACAAAACCCTTGGAGGGATTGAATAGTGGGCTGGACGTCAAAAACGTTAACTTGTAACAGAATATTGAGATCTCCCTTGATCTCGGAGGACGCAGTCTCGGCGCGTGACTGTATCATTGATAAGCTCGGGATTCATCAGACACCGAATTGATGTAGCATGTTCATCGTCGACCACTTTACGGTATAAGGAAGGCTTCTCCCTTCTCCAGCCTTTGTTCGTGAAGTTACAGATTCGAGCCCAAGCGGAAATAACCATTGTCGACCCGTACCTTATGGGTGGTCAACTGCTGTCGCCTTGATGCACCAAACGGGTGACAAGCAATCGCAGGCAGCAGCTTCAGCCGACAGCGAGAATCCAGTGGTGGTAAGCCAAGCATATCAAGACTCGGCGGTACTATAATATTAATATGCCTGAACACGAGATGTTTGGAACTGCGGGCAAGCGTGATTGCTCCATTGCTATCGGACAGGTACAATTGCCCTGTTTGATCACTGGCTGCTGCATCGTGGAGCAGGCGCCGTCTGCATGTGGTCATGTCACAATAACGACTGTCTACCACTCTAGGCAATAAATGCTAAGACCATGGGACTGATCGAGCTCTGACGACATTCTTCCTCAAGCAACCTCAATCTGCGTGGATTCTCGAAAAGACATTGGACGATGTCAATTGACAACAGCATGGTCTCAGTGGACGACACTGACCCACGAATTGCATGGACCGGTCCCTGGTTCACGACAGAAAACAACTTTGATGATCTTGGAAACTTGGGGCCCCCATTTTTGAGCACGCTGCATGGGATAAGCAGCAGTGGCAGCCTCGCTTTCTCGTTCTACGGTACGTGCCCATCACGTTTTGTGAATGTGGATGCTTCACATATCGTCTTATTTAGGGAGAATGGTCTCTGTCTGGGGATCACTGAGACCACGCAACACCTCTCTCGGTCCGGATCCCAACTGGCAATGCATCGTCGATGGACAAGACATTGGTATGCCATTGCAATACCCAAGCCGCCCGCTCAGCAACTTCTTGTTATGTTGGGGTCGGAGTCTCGCTGAGGGCAATCACACCCTCCAACTGAATACCGTTATCCAATCCGAAATCTTGTATGTCGATCAAGTCCAATACCAGGCGCCATTAAACGCGGACATTGGAAGTGATTGGGCGGAGGTCCGACAACGTGATGGGAGAATTAGGTATTCGATTGGTTGGGAAGAGGATGATTCTGGCTATCGAAAATGGACGTATACACCTGGTGCCTGGTTGACGTATGATTTCACGGGTACGTGTATCTTCGTTAATTCAACCAATTACTGAACCTACCAATCGTGTTTAGGCACGGATATCATTTGGGGAGGCTATACTCCGGGCAGTCCCGGTGCTAGTCCTGGGTTGGGGCAGTACATGATAGACGGGAAAGAGCCACCTACTAGCTTTGTGATACCCTCACGTTCGGAATCGTTCACCAGCCAACCGTACTTCAACGTCACTGGTCTTAAACCGGGGCCACACCGCCTCCAAGTGACAAACGTCGGGAGTGCGGGTACCGCCGCTCTAGGGCTTACCTACATTCATACGAGAAACCTCCCGGCCACCACTCGAAACCCTGACTCGAGAAAAGTTATTGGCGGGGCGGTGGGCGGTAGCCTTGGCGCTTTCCTCCTCATTGTCGTGATAGGTACCTTGATCTTCTTCAAGAATCGTCGTCGTCGAAATCCCCAGCAGCAGGAACAAGAAGGATTTTCGGTCAGGAACACAATGCAGGGAAGGCCAGTGTCGATGGTATCTGGAAGTACGATTATCAAGGACCGATTAAGCCCTGAGTCTCCTACACAGGGGACCTGGGGACAAGTCTCCCACCAGCTGTCAAATGTCCCTTCGACGATAGGCCACCGATCCAACAGATCCAGCGTACTCTACGACTCCAACCAGCCTAATCAGTCTACCCCGTTCTTTGTCGCTCCCNTCTGGTTCCCCCACTTTCGTCCCTTATCAGCCGGGCCCACCATTTATTCCCGCCCCCAATGGCCTGCATCCCCTTGGCCCCGTCCCGTTTGCTACGACGTCCACGCAGCCGCACGTTCAGCAGATGGTATGGCCAACGCCAAGGCCTACCCCTGCCCAACACTCTCAAGACGGTAGACTGGACGAAGATGATTATAACCCTTATCGATAGGCCAAGAGCTCTGCGTCTCATTATCGCGCTTGGCGTTTGTACTTCTACTACTTTCCAAGGCAGCCAAGACAGCACACTTGGGTCGACACAATTGAAAGAATAAATCCACATCTTGCCTTGCAAGCTCCCTGTCCATGTCAACGGCCGCAAACCTGCGTGAATGTGCAAAGGGATGCTCGGCGTTGAAACATGGTTTTGCCTACAGGTAAATGGATCCTTGCCTTAGGGTTGGGGCCGTGTTTCTGCTGCACCTTCCCTACCCCATTAAATCCCTCCTTCCTCATATCCTCAATGTCTATTAACGCGAGACGTACGGTCGTAATAGACAACCTGGATCCACG
This sequence comes from Candolleomyces eurysporus, assembly GCA_027579435.1. Taxonomy (NCBI): domain Eukaryota; kingdom Fungi; phylum Basidiomycota; class Agaricomycetes; order Agaricales; family Psathyrellaceae; genus Candolleomyces; species Candolleomyces eurysporus. Next base: position 11,293 of record JANBPK010001627.1, read on the forward strand.
TATCCAGTGGGTTGGTAACTGGTTTCCATGGACAGACACAGGCGATATTGAGGAAGATGGACGACCCTTCTTGGATCCGTTGCACGGGCTTACAACCAGTGCAGGTCAAAGCCGTCTTTCCCTATCTTACTACCGTATGCCCACGTCGCAGAGAAGTACTGACTACAGCTTCTGAAAATATATTCCTTCCCGCTCTACATCATCAACGATACAACTCTTGGCCCAGGTTCAGCCGGTTGATAGAACTAGGGGCACGAATCACGAACGGGGTGGGGCTGATTGCCGTCGATAGTATAATGACCAGAACCAAGCGTACATCAATATCAGTGGCCTTAGGCCAGGTCCACATCGTCTAGAGGTCGTCAATGACGGCGATTCAACAACAGCATCTGGGGCTGAGCTACATACTGACGAGAAACTCCCCAGGGTCCCCAACTGGAGAAATTGGAGGGAAAGGAGGCGGAGGCAAGACTATCGGCGCAGCAGTTGGCGGCAGCCTCGCAGCGGTGATTATCCTTGTATTGGTTGTTTCCATTGTCCGACGACGGTTTCGTCGTCTAGCTCTGCCACAGGAGCTCAGGGTTGCACTGGATGGTGCGGTGAATTTGATCACCTCTGGCGGCCACATGTCGGAGAGGTCACAGATGCCGGGGACCAGGCTGGCGTCTGGAACACATCCAGGTGTCCACGTACATACTAGCACTCATCATCCATCCCTTCCCGGCCCTCCGAAACCTCCAGCAACTGATGATGGAGCACCTTATTCGAGGGCGTGACGACTTCCTGTTCAGCGCGTTCCAGATGACAATCCAAGCAGATAGTCTTTGGCAGGAAGTTGCGATACCGATAATCAATGGGTCTGAAGCGTTTTTTTCTTATTTTCTCCTCGCTGAACTCTTTTTTTCGAGAAATCTCGGTTTGCCGGTGGCGAAAGGACATCCACTTGTCTAAAATCTATGCTGTTTTCTCAATATGGTGCAGTGTATTATTAGTAGCTAGTTACGGTCAGAATGGTATATCGAGCTGGCTGATTTGAGTAGCAAGCATTAACGCCGTTCTCTAGACTCATCGCGCTCCTTGCGTTTCACACCAGCAACAACAGGAGGATCCTGAGTGGACTCGAACTCAGGAGACGTTTCGAGCCCACTCGATGGGCTTTGGCCGGCGGGGCCTCCCGACTCGCTCAGTGCGCTAGCAGACGCTATAGAAACAGATTTCCCTCCCGCTTCATCCAGTCCAACAAAAGGTTCCTTTCCGTCGACGGCCTTCGAGACATCCTCATACCGCTCTCCCATGATCTTCTCCAACTCCTCGTCATCCCATACACCCTCCAAGAATGCCCTAGCCCGGGCCTGCCTTCCTTTCCACGTATACTCGGCCAACACCTCGGGACATTTCTTGACGAGAAGCGAGGTGTAGATAGTCTTGCTCTTGCGTGGGCCAGAAGTCCGTTTAATCTCGAAGGTAATACGATCAGATATCTTCCCACCAGCAGCACGGATGCGATCTTGAATATGATCGATCCGCTTGTTGAGCGTGAGTTCGGTAGTACTCAAGTCGTTCAGGAATTTATCCAAGGTAGGACAGATGCTGCATTGAAGTTTGCCGCATCCGATGGTCAACTGTGGGAGCGGTGGGACGTTTTCCTTCGTTCCTAGGACGTGTACCAAGTATGCCGAGATCATTTTCCGGAAGAAGGATTTGAATGGTTCGGTCGTAGCCTCCGTTGCGTCGCCTTCCAAAACCATGGATCGAAGAGCAGGGACCAACGCGAGGAAGACATCTTTGAATCTCGCTTTTATGATAGCAGAGTCGCCGTCCACTGCTCGACAGATGGTGTCCAAGACCGCTTTGCAGATGTTCATATCAGCTAAGCTGTAGATGCAGAACTTGATGAGGTCAAGAATCCGGCTCGCGGGATCCAAGGCGGGGTGTGAGGGGGTCCGGACGTTCGCTAGCGAATTGGTCGCCTTATGGGAGTTGGCTAAAGCAGCCAATACACACTTGCGAATTACATGGCTAACGTCCGGTTGGTCCGCGGGTTGAGAATTATCGCTCGTGGCCTGGGGTCGGACGAAATCCGCTCGTTGTCGATGTAGAGCCCTAGCGAGCTCGAAGAAGAAGGGATAGGAGGAGGGACTCTTTGATAGAGTGCCAGAAGCTCTAAAAGTAACGTCCGGACGCTGAATATCCCGAAATCTTGGGTAAGAATTGACCGAATGACTTACAGCTTTTGGATGGTGTCTAATCCCACCGTCATGGCTCTGGATATCACGGTTGGTATGTCTTCTAGCGAGGCCTCACGTAGGGAGAAGAAAGCGACCCTTGTCAACTCATTCGCCCAGTTCGGCGTCGACTGACTACCTAGGCGACGGATCATGGCATCAATAACTTCTAGCCGTTTGTCGAGCTTCCCGGACTTGCTAATTAATCCCCTAATCCTGCACGTAGTATTTTAGCCATACACATAAGATATTGGGGAGAGAACGATGAGCTGCTTACCCGAGCTGGACAGCTGGGAAGCCAAAAACTTCTACCCCCTTAGCCATCGCGTCCAGCACTTGGTTCAACGACTTCGACCAAGCACAGAACGGAAAGGCACTGTTCCATCGCTTGACGTTCTTTGCGGCCACCGCGTAATTCATCAACGCCACCGCAACCTTGAAACGAGACTTTTCGTCATCGTGATCCCAGTCCCAATCACCTCTATCTTTTTCTAGATTCTTCAGGTGGGCTACCAAGTCCGAAGCAAATTTCGAAGCTTTCTTTGGCAGTGATGGATCGGACGCCAGCTTGTTCATTCGCTGGATCGCCCAAGGGATGCCTTTGACCGAAATCGTGACCGACGTTTGGTCCTTGTCAAGGAACAGCACGAGGACAGACCGTTCATACCCTGAAGAGTCGAAGGTTCAGAGGCGAAGAAATCAGGCCGCAGAGAATCTAACTCACACTTTTCGAGCGATCCAGCTTCCTATAAGACAAACCGAGATGAGCATGATGAACGATGGAGTGAACGGTAGGAGTACGTACATTTCCGGTGAATGGTTCATATTCGGTGCGATCCGAGCTGACATCCTCGAACGGCTCCTTCGGAATCAGGGCGTCCTCGTAGACCGTGAACTTGGTGAACGAAAATGTCTTCTCGTGGCTTAAACAGACCAGTTGGGATATTTCATATGTCGTATCGACCTCAGAGAATTCGGGAGTCGAGCGCCAACTGTTAGCACCCCATTCATCGTCCGCCGCGCCCGATTTCGTGCAGGTCAGGTGCCCAACGGAGACAGTAAATCCGAGCTCTTTAGCGATAGGAAGAAGATGGGCAACTGTGTTTGCATCTGTGCCCTTCAGGCATTGGACGCCGCACTTGAGATCCGACTGGCTATATTCGTGCGAGAGTATGTAGGCGATGAGAGGAGGGGAACTCGGCGCTTCTTTGTACTTGTTGTCTTTCCATTTGCGCAGAACTCGACGGAGGGTCCCAACAGAGTCGTGCATATCAGGGAGGGTGGGCTCAGCGACGTTGCGAGAGGTGTGGATGAGGTTGTACGAAAGGGCGAGTCGATAGCCTGATGTAACCGGCTTGACCTCGTGGACGACATCCGTGTACCATGCAAGGATAGAGGTGTTGAACTCGGAGTCTTTCGAGACGTCTATAACCGCGCTTGTGCCGGAATGAGAGACGTGAACTTGGCCTCCTTGGAATGCAGAAGGAAGAACGAAGATGATGGTCGCAAACATCCCGTCGGCCTTTGACGTGCTGTGAAAGAAACAGTCAGGCCTCCACTAAATACCAAGTAATAGGTGGAAGGAAGCGACACGCACTCTCGGTGAGCTAAAAAANCTAGGGCAAACGTATTAGCATTCCGTGGAGCAATATGAACGTTCCAACTTACTGTGAGCCGGTCTCGTAAACCAGCAGCTTGTGCAGCTCGCAACGAGGCTTTGAAGTCCATTTTGCGACTCCTAACGCGGTCCATACAGTGTCTGACGCGATTCGATCAACGTATTTTGCCCATTCCGCGTTTCGGAACGCGACTTTCGTCGGATCGATCTCCCAGGTATCGCGAACGGCAGGATCTACGACTGTCTCCTCTTTTTTGCCAAACGGTGCTTGCGAAGCCTTGGAGATGAGCAACTTGGCATCATCTTCCGACAATGGGAGGCCAAGAGGTCCTAAACCGTCGATCGACAAAGAAGGGTTGGGAGCGGCAGGATCGGTGGACTGGTAGTAGAAATTTCCTTCAAAGTCGAAACCTTCTGAAAGAACGTCGTAGAGGTCGTCCTAGAGGAGAGTCGTAGTTGTGGCGGAGGCGACAAAAACAAATAAAGGACAAACACACCGCAAGCTCCTCGCCATCTGAAAGTGTCGACTCCGAGTCAACACTCTGTAAATTTGAAGCACTGGTTACTCCTCCTGAGGGCACGTCGACGTCCATTGGAAAGGAGAGATTGGCAAGAAAACAAGGTACGGTGGCCTTTTTATACATACCTGGAGCTTGTTGCTTCGAAAAAGCTTGCTTTATTGCGAGCTTGACAGCTTGACGCTATGTCGACAGGGCCATCAAAATAATTTCGTCGCTGACTCAGCACTCGGGACGCTAGTGATTGCCCCATACTTCTGCTTTCTGCAGCCCGTTCCTCGAATATCGAGGGAATTGAAGTAGATGGAGGGGAATTATGGCCAATATCAAGGCAAAATGCGAGAAAAAATCAGGAAGACGTGCGTGACAATTGCCGAGCAGAAACGCGTGATGTCACTAATTGATGTGACAGTACGCGTCGACGCGCAGAGCCAGCGAAAGGTCTCAAAGTGAAGAACGCTATGAGGATACAGGTAAGCTTGTCATGTCTACACGCCATGCCCACGCATTGTTACTCGTTAACAACACCACCACTTGGGTGGATTTTGGCTTGAGATGGAAACAAGCAGGCGTTCAGCTAACAAGAATCAATGGACTACGCCTCGCCTCGCCTTCTAGCATTTGGTATCGGTAGCATTCTGTGGATTTACTCCACCACTTGCGGTTGGTATAAATGGTCGATTGAGCCCTGGATCTCCTTACGCCGCCTATAGTGCTATTTACGGCTCAAACCAGCCTGATCAGTCTATCAAGTTGGTCACGGCTCCGTCTGGCCCCACCAGCTTTGTCACCATTGACATGTCACCCCTCAGGCCTCAGCAGCAGGGTCCACAGTTTATCGCCGCCCCCAGTGACCCGCCCAACCGTACGTTCAGCACATGTTATGACCCACCCGGAGGCGTACTCAGGTATAGCACTCTCAGGACGGTAGACTGGATGAAGCGGATTATAGGTCCTTATCAATAGCTCAGTACTCGACCCTTCGTTATCATGCTTAACTTTGTAGTTTACCCTTTTCTAGGTCAATTCAGATGGCGCGCTTCAGCCTCAAATCTCTGTGCGATTAAATGAATGGTTTTGAATTCCGGATCTTGGCTTACAAGCTTCCTGTCAATGGCCGCAAACCTTTGTGAATGGGCATTAGGCAAGAGTACAAACATTGCGCCTGTCTTCAAGTTTGCCTAGATGAATGCCAGCCCCTCTGATTAGGCGCCAGTGTGGGGAGTGACCCGACTCCGAGCGGAGAAACGGTTCACTCGCCCTATTGTCTCTCGGTTCGCTTAGTTGACTCCATCGCCTGTTCAGGACCCTTTCGCACCTTTTACGGACTGTTTTATTTCCACAGACCGTTCTTGAATATTCGTAGGATATTGCGGTTGTTAGGCGAGGTCCGATTGGACTTGCACTTTGTTTGTACACCAAGCGTGTACACACGAACCGGAACATCTTATATACCCTCGAGACGGATTTTAGAGGACATCTTACCTTCTCGACCATCATCTTACCTTTCCCCCTCCATCAATTCGGACTCGAGCAGTCATTTCGTATTCGCATTTCTTTCGATATAATTCTTCTTGCCCGTCGTCGTCATCAATCTCGTCTACATTCAGAACTATCCGAATACACTCGTTTTGCCCTCACACCTCGAGCAATCAGGTTTTGGACCATCGTTGTCTCGAGCCCTCCTCTTACCTCTTTATACTTCCCTCTCACACCGAACTCTCTCTCACACCAGGACCTTGCCTTTGTACTACACTCTCCACCTTGTCGTTCCTCTCCTTCCGCGTATCGAAGAAATGCCGCTTAATTTTGGAGATATAGTCGTGATCAACGACGGTGATCCGCGTATTCAATGGGGTGGTAACTGGTTTGTGTGGAAGGACGTTGGCCCTATTGGGAATTATGGACCTCTGTTCTTGAATACGATGCGCGGATTTGGGTCCAGCGGAAGTAATCTATCCTTCTCCTACTACGGTGAGCCCTCTTTGACCAGCATTGTAAGCACGGGCTTCATCCTTCTCCATCTAGGGAGAGATTTCGTGATTGTGGGGGCGATAACGCTTTCACGCGATTCCACTGCCAGTCTTCCAAACCCCTCATGGCAGTGTTCGGTTGACGGAACAATTGTTGGCCCAACTAGCCATCAAGTCAATCTTTCTTCCATGGCCAAACTGCAGGCTGCACTGATATGTGAAAGCGCAATGCTGCCTGAAGGAAATCATACGATCCAAGCCAGTTTTAGCAATGGCTCAGGGAGTTTGTGGGTTGATACAATCCGGTACCTCACCGCGTTCACCGCAGTTATTGGAGATGAGTGGGAGGCCGTGTCCAGCTTTGATACAAGGATTCAATATCCTTCAGGTTCATGGTATGAAAACCCGGAACGCACTGCCAAATGGACAAATTCAAATGGGGGATCATTGGCGTACGATTTCATTGGTAAGCCACCTTTCCCGACCGTAGGTATCGTCGCTGACTGTTACGAGCCAGGCGAGGCGGTCACTTGGCGAGGCTACGCCGCCAACAACTCGGCTCTTGGCCCAGGATCGGGACATTACACTATTGACGGGAAACAGCCACCCACGCCATTTGTGATTCCTGCCCCTGGTTCTGAAATCTGGTGGGACCAAGTCTACATCAATATCAGTGGCCTTAGACCAGGACCACATCGCTTAGAGGTCTTCAATGACGGCAACTCAATCACAACTCTGTTAGGGCTCAGCGGTATCTTCACCAAAAATTCCCCACCCGGCAAAGTTGGAGGGAAAGGAGGCAAAGTCATTGGTGGAGCAGTTGGAGGCAGCCTCACTGCGGTAAGGCTGTCCGCGAGTGCACTCATGAGTATACTTGGATCCTCAATGCGAGTACTTGGGCTCTAAAAATTCAAACTTGGATCTGTATGAGTTTTTTCCCATGAGTAACTCGGACTCATGGCTCAAGTACTTGTGAGTTTGTAAGTATACTCACACAGCAAGTCCACACAAGTAACTCATGAGTTACTCACAAGTACTCACAAAATTTACTTGCACAAATTTGGATTATAGAGCAAGGCAAGGTGGGATTTTCATTGTAGCCACCAATTTTAGCAACAACTCTACATGTTTAAGCATAACATCAAGTTGTAACTAATCACTATCTAAATCAAGGATTTTGTAGATGTGTACAGCCTTTTGTAGTCAAGTACTAGTGCTACTAGGTCTTATCCATTCACATTTCCCTTTCCTACTATAGTAGGCAAGCCCATCTGGTTGATCAGGTTGTGCCTGTGCACCATGAGGCATGAAAATAGCTGTCCACTAACTCTTTTTCATCCAATTTGGCCTGTAATAATTCAGGAAAAAATCATAAAAATTTGCAAAAAATTGTGGCATAAAGTGTTTCTTTTACTGAAAAAATTATGGGTTTTCATGGGTTTTCATGGGTACTTGTGGCAAGTACTTGTGCCTTCAGAATCCATACTTGGATCCTCATGAGTATTTTCCCATGAGTGACTCGGACCACAGATCCGAGTTTTTGTGAGTATTCCCACGGGTCTACTTGTGAGTACTCATCAAAGACTCGGACTCATGGACAGCCTTACGCTGCGGTGTTGATCATCCTGGTGTTGATTTTTATACTTATTCGACAAAAGCGTCATCGTCACCAATGTCAGTCGGAGGAACTTGGGGTTTCAATGGATGGACCGGCAAGCACAAGCGGCAAAATGACGGAGGGGTCGCAGATGCCGAGGTCCTATGCATCTAGAACACATCCTGTTTTTCTCTATCGACCGCCTTCTTCATTCTCTCCCAGACCTCCAGTAATCCATGCTGGGGAATCTTCCCTGATTGCAGAACCAACTCCTGTTCAGCACGAACAGGATGGGAAAGTAGAGGAGTTTGAATACAACCCTTGGGGATAACATAGGCAGTACGGAGAATTTGTGGTAGAAATAGCAAGTTAGTCTTCCAATTGTAAAAGATCCATTCGTTTCATGCTCGTAGCCTCATCTGAGTCGAGCGCACAGCTTTGACCGATTGCCCAGAGTCGAAGTGCACCATCCGAGTCGGTCACGGATGTGGGTGCTCGGCACTCAATGCCAGCAACTTTCCCATATCTCTGTGTTCTGCAACCATTCCCCAGCTATCTCCAGGACTGAAGTAGAGGCAACGATGGTCATGAGGCTGGTACGACTGCCAATTTGTGATCTAATCTTATCTATGCAATTGATACTTTTGATCGAATGATCATTGATATCGCCAACTTGAGGCAATAACCCCATCTCTCTAGATCTCTATATACTTATCAAGCAAGCCAATCATCTGCGGTATTCAACCCTGTCCGGGCTAGTCGGGACCGGGTCTCTACGACTTGCCTTACTCACTGACCTCAGTACTGTGGATGGCTGTTTGCTGCGTCCAGGCCCCTGTCGCTCGATACCCAATATGTCTAGCTTTCTTCCTCTCGGACCTCACCTCCTAGGCCTAGATGAATCCACTCTTTTCCACTGCTTGAGGTGCTCGAATCTGTTGTCAAAGGCATTCTGTCCCCAGAACGAGGCGAGGCTGAGCTGGGACCTTCGTGGAACATATTGGCTGTCTCCCGCTGCCTCAGATAAATGCCTAAGCCTCAGCCTGAGTATCAATGAACTAAGGATCCTTTTCCTTGTGTTTTATTGTCTTGGCATACTCCATTGACTATCTATCTCATCGGGATGATAGGGGCCCAAGCACCTAGAGTTGTCGTAGATCTTGGCAATCCGCGAGTTCACATGCTGTCTGTTTTCTGGTTTCCCTGAAAAACGTTGGCGATATTTCTTTGACAGGACCCCCTTTTCTACACAACTTGTATAGCTTCCGGTATGCTGGAAATTTCTCCTTCTCGTACTACTGTAAGCCCAACTTCTCTTGGACCATCTTGAAGAATGGATTGCTTGACAAAACCTCTTCTTTGTTTCACATAGGAAGCAACCTGATGCTCTACGTCGTCTTGATGGCAGCCCGTAACAACGTGCGCCATAGCTTTCAGTTTTATGTTGATGGTTCAGATGCTGGCTCATATGAATCGGCAATGGAATGCAGCCATGATTGGCCCCTGGAGTTCATAGCATGCAGTACAGGAAAAATACCTGAGGGCAGTCACACACTTTACATTACTTTTGGCGCACTACAAACTTCCCCCACGGGTGTAACACCTGGTCCCTGGTCCCCGCCACCCAGCTGACCCAGGTGGTTCGCCCAGTCGAGGAAGGTGCTACTCCCGGAGAGCACCTGGCACTGCCAGGAGATCACTCTCTGGCCAGGTCAGGTCATCAACCTGGGTTTTGTATCGCACACCCGGCACCTGTTTTCTGACCATGCCAGGTAAAATACCTGTTACATCCAAGACGAATTACCGTCGTGAGCTTCGAGAGTTTCCAGGACATTTCATTGGGAGAGCCAGGTTCTGAGGCATTTTGACTCGGGTACATTATCCCTGGGCTCGATGTGCCCCGTTCCTGAGTCGTGCCGGTTGCATCATTAGCGGCCAGTAATGTCCGCTTGAATTTTCTCACAATATCTATCGGTCGCCCCCAGACCGAGGCGTGCTAACCGCTGCGCAGCACATATCTTCTTTGCTGC
>JANBPK010001628.1:0-21157 GCA_027579435.1 Candolleomyces eurysporus
ATCTCCGGGTAACGGAAATGTCCAGTTGATAGCCTTGAGCCGGGTGAGTTTAACGGGCGGGGTAGGCAACAAGGCAGAGTTAGAAGCTGGATCTGAGCGTTGATTCTCGTCTGGAAGGGTTACGTCGAAGATGGGGATCGTGTTATTGAGGGTCAACTCTTCCAGCAATGGAGTAAGGGATAGGAAGTGCAGAAATGTGGACATTTTCAAAAAGTAGTGGGCGCGGCTTGGCCTTTCCTTCTTTGGAGGGTAAATGAGTTCCAGAGAAGCCAATTTGGCAATGAAATGGTAAGGGAGAGTGAAAAGAGGTAGTTCCTCCAATTTCAAATGGGACAAACGGCTCCATGAGGGTATTGGTGGCTTGTAATGCTGAGCGGCTGGGAGCTGATTCCTGAGAAGGCCGTCCACCGCCGAGAACTGAGGATTAGGAGTGATTATTGAAAGCGAAATATCGTCCAGATCAGTGAACGTCCGCTGTGTGTCGTTGAACAGCTGGATAAATGGGGCGATGGCCTCCGAAGTCTTCGTGCTGACATTGAATCGTTTCAAGCGGTGCCACTCCGTTTCCAAAGCTCCGATGAGGGAGGAGACGCGTTCCTTTTCCTCGCTAAGAGAAAGGTTCGGTGCACTTCTGTAATGGATATCCAAAGGACTGGATTGGGAGCGTGACAAGAATATTCGGACGCGTTCTAAATTCCATCGGCCTCGGAGATGAATAAAGGACCAAACCCGGGGCGTAGACAAGGCTACTGCACGCCACCGTTGGTTCACGTGGGTCAAAGATACGGAAATGTCGGTCGAAGGGTGTATCGATGTGGCGTTGCTTGACAATTCTTGCTCTACGCAGTAGAGGAAAATTGTACCCAGCAGTTCGTTGGGAAGCCAATTGATAGGAATACGTAAAGCTTCCAAGTCTCGTAGCCTCTGTTCCAAGGCTTGCATCTCTTCCGTTACAGAGAGCTTCATATCTTGAAGCTGCGATATCAGGGTAGTGTACTGCGTCGCTTGGGTTCGCAACACCTCGAGCTTTGCCTGTATGACGAGCACATCATTCTCGATGGCAACGAAATCTCGTTTCGACATTCCTCCTATGGATTGGGAGAAAATAAGCAGCCAATAAGCCTGCGATAGATAGAGCCTGACCTCGATGGATGGTTCAGTAGAAAGAGGTCGACCCTGTGCTGGCGCGTAGACACAGAAATGCGGTCACGCTGTCACAGTCGCATCACATGGTGTTACTATCACGAGGTATTGTCACAATAATGGGCGCTAATGGGTCCCAACCCATTGTGTTGTGTGGCGAACGTAGGCTTGAGACGATTGGCAGAACATCAGTCACAGTGGGGGGCTGTGGTCAAAAGGCCTGCTCCAGCTACTTTAAGATTCCCATAAGGATCATCGCTTTCCCTAGCAGCGAAGTCCTCGACATCTCCCACCGAACCCACTGCGACCTGCCCCGTGCTCCGGATGAGGGCGAAGCTGGAGGTACCTCAAGGCATCCTATGCGCATTTTCTGGGTTCAAAATGCACATTATGAGCAATAGCCTCGTCCGCATAATTTTTTTTGAGTCTCTCACGTCAATTGTCTTAAAGTCCTCCCGGTCCGGCCACAGAGAACCCGAGTTGCCAAAGATGTTCGATGTTTCCACACTTGAGGACTTGATCGTTAGGCCTTGAACGCGCATGGAAGATCTATAGAGAACCGTTCATGAATCACGCTTGACACCCGACAATCTTCCAACGCAACTCGACGCTGGACCCTCGGGCGAAAAACGCCGTCAGTTGACACGGCAGGTGACCATCTGAACAACTACCAGCAGTGCTCAGCAACGTCTTTGGCTTCTCCTGACTTTCCAACCCTGGTATTTGTCGCGAGTCAGGTTGGTCGCTTGGAAGCTGGCCAGGCTGCCAGAGATTTGATGATAGAGACCATATTGGTCCTGTTTGGTCGTTCTGCCTCCGAGCCCTTGACATGTTGCCTTCCATTTCTGCGCAATCTGATTCCGTAAAAAGTAGATAACTCCAAGTGGCAGAACCGTCAGTTTGGTTTGAAAGCCTTTGATAGCCGCATTCAGGTGCGCGTCAACAAACAGGAAACAGCTCCTCAGCCCATTTCATGCCACTACCCCCGTCTAGAGACTGCGATGCTCCATCACGAAAGTACCCTGCGTCTAAACGAATCTGAGGAGCCGTAGGCATTTGAGGCAATATTGCACAGGCCACCTCCATTCCAAGTTCCGTGAAAAACTAGTGACGTTGCCAACAAACACGTTCATCACGAGTGCCTCCCGCTTACTTCCAGGGGATATTAAAGCCTCCTTCAAGTTACTGATTTAGTTTAAACTCACGACACTAATCGGGCAGACCCCTCACGCCCGCACCCAATAAGCTGGTTCGTCCCGCCGCTGGTTCACGTTTGTTCTCGCAACGAGCTGTGCGGGAGGATGCCCGAGGATGTGGGTGAGCCTCCTTCAGGCCCTGAACCTCATCACTGCACCCGTATATTCTGGGTTCGTGAGTTTATACGTAGGCGGGTATATCTAGGGTCCGTGGTCCATGCGATAGGATACAAAGATTCGAATGTGTGCGCATCCCAACAAGTCGTTATGCTCCACCTTTTTTTTACCAACCAGCAAAGTGAGGTATGCGCTTTCTGAGTGGATGGTTAAAGAATGGGGATACACTGGATGGTATTTTCGCTGGGCGCCCTCAATTTCACTGTTTGGAGAATTCGTTAGGGGATGTCCCTGAGTCGGGAAGTAACGATCCCTAAATTTAATATCTGAGCTGGAATTCAGATCGACACTGGTAAGCGAATTCCGGAAGCAACTCTGTTGCTCGGGAAATCTAAGGATCTGAGCCTGTTATCCCTACAACGCGGTTGGTTGGCGATTATCATTATGGCTGCTCCTCTCCTGCTCACCCGCCCACACCTATTTCTCCGAGGGCGCACTGCTAGCATGACACGCAGTGCAGATTAATTCCTGAAGCGTCCGACATGAGGCAAAACCTTATCCGAGCGCCTCCCTGGCATCTCTGAAGCGATGAAACCCACCCTCGATTNCCCCCCGACCCCGCCACACCTAAAATGGTCATCTTCTTTGTGACGCCACGACGCCCAAGGCATCCTTTCTGATGCTTTGGAACATCCGAATGTTATGATATGCTTAAGCTCTGAGCTGAGGTGGAATAACAAGGCATGGTCAAAGTTGGTTAGAACGACTGTTCATTTACCGTTTGACACTGTCACCAGGTTGGTTTAACACTCAGGTTCGCGACAGAGATGCTGCGCAGCTGGCATTCTCATTCCTTTAGGTAGTTTTCCATCTTGCCTCTTGACCCATCAAACATTAGCCCCTGGAATCTCGCTGTCGATAACCCACAACCTTCCCATACTGGTCGCCTTGGGTGCTCTGCGGTGCATCCCCACAAGTTCCACCGAAAACATTGTCAGATGAATGAACTGATGTATGATATGAAACAAGTCCACCAGACAATAGTTTTGCCACTCGTTTCATTGAGCTGTACATGGTATAGCTCTGTGATTTCTACGCAACTCGAATGAAACCATAGGGAACACGCGAATTAGGGGATAAGCTGTGCAAACCGAACAATCTAGAATCACTCAATGATTTTCAAGCCACCTAANTTTTTTCTGTAGACTGCTGGTGGGTAATGCAAAGACGCAGCAATATTCTATAGTAACCATGCTCTCCATCGTCCGGTCGGCTCGGATGCAATTCCAGGCCGTCAAAGCAATTCAGCATCTTGCCGAAATAACATACACCAACAAAGGTGGCAATTCCATTCCATCCTTCTCTCCCCTCGACCACCGTCCTGTCACTAGAAATATGTCGGAGACGCCCAAGCGCTGTCTCTATACGAAGCCTCTTGATTTTTGCGAACCTCTGCTGACGTCGAGATCGAGCCGAACGCCGTTGGTTTTGACAATACCGCCTAGGCTGGCAAGAAATCGCTGTGAGGCTGAGGCTGACGCCTGAAGGTCTATAAGGATGCAGGACCAAAATTCGTGTCCTTTATCTCGTCTTTTAGTTTCTGAACCGCTATGGATAAACGAATCAAGGTTGCAGTCTGGTGAGCTCTGAATTCGCTCCCATGTTATCGAAGAGCGCTGAACACGCTGCGTACCAGTGGAGGCGGTATCAGCGGTCTCGCCTTTGCCATTGCGGTTGGCAAAAACCCGAACGTTTCTGTCGACATATACGAAGCTGCCCCCGAGTTCCTGCCCATCGGGGCCGGCATTGGGGTTTGGATCCGAGTTTGGGACCTCCTCGCGAAGATGGGTCTGGCGGATGACCTGAAGGATAAGACGGCGTCTGCTACAACCCCCGACCCCAGTATGTCCTTTAACTAATTTGCGACGACGTTTCTAACGCGATCCCTTTCATCCCAGTCGACGCGTTAATATTTCGCAAGAGCGATCAGCCCGAGGGGGCTGAATTCTACAAGTTGGTTACCAATGGTAAGCGATACGTCTCTACTTCTAACTTCTGCGCATGCTGAGATGAATGAACGACTAGGACCTTTTATTACGTTTCATCGTCATGACTTCCAGCAAACCATGATCAACCATCTTCCCGACACCTGCAAGATGCACCATTCGAAGCGCTTGTCGACGTACACTACGCTCCCCAATGGTCGCATTCGTGCCACCTTCGACGATGGCACCCAGATTATCTGCGATCTCCTGATTGGTGCGGACGGAATCAAATCTGTCGTTCGTGATAACCTCCTGCGTCAAAAGGCCGCCGAGCACGCCGCGATGGGCAATCACGAGGCAGCCTACAAGTGTCTCGTCTCTAACCAACCACATTGGTCTGGCACGATGGCCTATCGCGCCCTCATCCCCATGGAAAAGGTCAAGGCCGACATCGCCAAAGGGAAGCTGACGTTGGAAGAGTGTCACATCCAAGTACGCCTCCGTCTAATCCTCTTAATAGTATCTCGGGCTCATTTCCCCTTCTAGCACATGGGCAGGAATGCTGTAAGTCGGTATCCCTTGTTTCGGAGGCGAGCTCATAACGTCCCCACTCCTTATCAGAACCTTATCATCTATCCCGTTGCAAACGGGACCATGATCAATTTCGCTGCCTTCTACCACCAGCCTGATAAGGTGGGCACGGTCTTCGAGGGGCCATGGGTCGCCCACGTTTCCAAGGAGGAATTACAGGCTGCCTATGCAGGCTGGGAACCGTCCGTCCAGGCATGGCTCCAGGTACGGCGTCACTCCCCGTGCATCTTCTTGTACATAACAAGCTAAACGATTATCAGTTCATCGATGCGCCATCGCGATGGGCCATTCATACCATTGAGCCCTTGGACTCCTACACTGCGGATGGCGTTGCACTTGTTGGTGATGCCGTCAGTCACCGTAATTGTTCTCCTCGGAATGGTCATTAACGAATTTGTTACAGGCGCATGCCATGGTCCCTCATCAAGGATCGGGCGCTGGTCAAGGCATTGAGGTGAGGCATCAAGTACTCACACAACCCGTGAACCTTCCTTCGTTTTCTTGGCATCTGACACCACGATTGAATTTAGGATGCCTATTTCCTCGCTACATTGCTTTCGAATCCTTCTGTCACCGTTCGTGACATTCCCAAGGTCTTGTCCGTGTATGATGCCGTTCGAAGGCCTTTCGCAGTCGAAGTTTGCCGCCGGTCTCACCTTAACGGATCGTTCTATACGATGAATCACCCAGAGTTCAAGACCCGGATTGCGAAGTGCACGTCTCAGGCTGAGCAGGAGCAGGTCTTGAAGCAGCTCGGGGAAGCCGTGAAGAACAACTGGGAGTGGGCCTGGTCATCTTCCTTCAATGATTGTATGGAAGCTGGCGTGGTCATGCTCAAGAGGTTGATGACCTCCCCGTCTGATGTGACTCAAGCTGTCAGCGCCGTCCTGTAGACATGCTGTGTGTGCGTTCCCGCTCCCTTTTTTCTGGTTCTTGTTCTCCTTGTAGACTTGCCTTCTCTCTCCATTACACCCTCGCCGTGGCGTCTTTAATGATCCACGCCCTTAATGATTCAATACCATTTCTTTATTTGACATTTCAGCGACTGAGCGTCTAACGGCGCGTGGTCCTTATCGGAAGACCTGCTGTAAAGCCAACGTCAAGAAAGGTTTTTCCTCAACAGATAGATTGCTTCGAACTTTGGGTAAGACGAATTCCGATCCTGCTGCTTCTGGGAATCAAAGAACGACTTCACAGCACTTCCTTGGTCTTAAAAGCATCGTTCAACCCTTCAATGACTCTTGCTACCTACTAAACGTCCCCCTGCATGCGTAAGTGTTTTCATCCCCTTGGTCGGGTTTGGTTCTTACTCAGAACAGGGTCCAGGTTGCTATTCTTCGCTATTCTCTCATCTCTCCATGTCACCAGCCATGCCACAAATCTCGACGTCTGCCTCGAAAGCGTTAAAAATGGCACCTTTGGTACAGGCAACATAGGCGCAACCGATAGCTACGGAAACGTACTAGAAGACGTCGCACAAGCCACCGGGGTCACCTATGACCTGTGCGTCAAAGCGTGCGGCCCAGGGCAAGAACCATTCCAGTGGACAATATTCTCTCAACAATTCAGCTCATGGCTTCTGCCATGGCTTGCGCTGGTTTCGCAACTCCCTTTTGGGCCGAAGGATAGGCTCGAGAACCTCGAGTCCGTTGTTCTAACCGTCGGTTCGCCGATGCTGGCAGCGTACTCGCTCGCACTTACCGTGCTCAATGGGAGATGGATCGCTCGACGTTTCTCGAAGCACAATTATCCCAACATCCAGAACGCCATTCGTGTCCTCAGCAGTCTACAACAAGCACCTCTCCGAGTTACGAACGAGGGGGCTCTGCTCGCCTCGTTGATCGTCCTTCCCCAGAACGATCCGTGGTGGAAGGAGCTGATCGAATGGCTGGCGTACCCCCACACGTGGTCCATTTCAGCTGTCACATCCATCGCATGGGTCGTGATTGCGTACGTCTTCACCGTCATCGACTCGTTTACGGGCGACTTGGCCGAAGCTATTAACGCCAATGGGCAGGGTGTAGGCTCGCTTTGGCTATGGCTCCTCCCTATCGTCATTGGTTGGTTGCAGATTTCACCGAAATGCGACGAGGAGAGGGTGAGGAGTGCGGTGGAGAAAGCAAATAAGATCGCGTATGCAGCGACGGATGCGCACCCTGTGTTGGTCAAGGAGCTTACGGAGGAGAGGGCGATTCACCTCGCCTTTGGAGAAGAGGACGAGGTTGACCATACGTTGAGACGTGATGAGAGGGTTACGGCGCCTATCTATAATTATGCACGCTTCTTACCCTGGGTCCAGGCGGTGGAAAAGGTGTCCGAGACGTTTGGGGTGGTGTCGGAGCGTTATCATTACCATGATTCGGTGGATCCTATGATTGGATGGATCACTATGGGCGATAGAATCGGGGATTCTTTGTCGAAGCCGCATGACAGGAATAGGGTAGGGAATGTGTCGCAAGTGGCTAGGTATTGCCAGTTTGATCCCCATTATCGACACGCCGACTTCAGGAGCAAGTGGGGCCCGAACGTTTTCTCGAGGATTGCTATAGCCTCGGCTTTGGCGTTCATGCTTCAATGGGGCACGGTTGGCGCAGCCTTTATAGTTGTATATTTTACACCAACCACGGGTGAGCACGGCTTTTTTCCTTCCTACTTTGAGTCAATATCGAAGGGCTCACACATTGCCCTGCAGGTTTAGGCTGTCGTTCAGCATCATACCTCTTGTTCGGCGCTCTCTCGACCATCGTCTGGCTCCTTCTCCTCATTTCAAGCCTCCTGGTGCACTACGTTGCTACGTCTTCACCATCGTCAGCCTATACTGGAATCAGGCCCCTGAATCTCCAGCGATACCATGGAGGACGCTCGTATCCCTTGCACCTGTCCATCGCCCGGCACTTGGCCATCTTCCTGCGGCGTCTAGCCAAACTTGTCGCAACTGTCAATGCGCTCTGGATCCTCACCGCTTGCCTCTTCCAATTCGGCAACTTCTTTGACAGGTGCTACTGCAACAGTAGCGTATTCGGTCGAGGCAGTGGTGCGTACAATATCATAAATTGGGAAGCCTTAAACACAGGGCCGATGAAGAATGCTTGGGTTGGCGGTGTTTGTTTGGCGGGAGGGACTGCGTTTCTGTTTGTGGGGTTCGTCAATGTGTTTATTGACCCGCCACTTCCCGAAAGCTGAAAGGTATCTCGATTTAACTTTCACGCTTCTCAACGCTATGCATTCAGATATATTGACCTCTTCGGCACATATCATCCTGGTCAGTAATCCAGTTCAAGAAGCATCTCAGAGAAACTCCCCATGGCGGTGCAAGACATTATATCAAGCATTCGAGGAGGTTAATCCCTATATCAGTTGTCCTCCACGCTTCCTAGCCCTCATATCTAGGCAAAGGGAATCATCCTAGTGGCGCCGCGAATTGCCGGTTCCCAACCATGGCTTTGACCTGATTCGACATGGCTTGAATGCGGCGCCATAACGCAATTGAATCACGGGTGGGTCATGTAACGATACCATACGCTCATATGACCTTATCGCGGTAGCAGTGTACGGCATTCAACCTCAAGAATGGTTTTGTTATAGTGTCTCGGTGACATTGGAGCCTCCTTTGGGTAGTTGGGAGGCGAACATACGCACGGTGACGCCGATCGCGACCCAAGGATCGCCCAGCCCATATCATGATATACATACCACACACGAATTACACAATGCCCTCCGTTCCTTGTCTCCCTTCTACAATGTGGGACTCTTTCATCGCCCTCTCTCTTGGAATCGGGTTCGTCTTGCTTGCGAGGGCCATCATCGTCCACAGAAAGCGAAATCGTCGTGGGCTGCCTTTACCGCCCGGTCCCAAGGGCTTACCCCTGCTCGGAAACGTATTCCAGTTCCCGCAAGTCAAACCATGGGAAGGATATCGGGAGCTCTGCAAAGAATATGGTAGACCAACCTCAACTTATGCCCATCAGGCACACTTACTGACTAGCGAGGCTGTTCCGCAGGGGACATGATCTATCTAACAGCTCTAGGCAATGGAGTTCTCGTTCTTGGCTCTCACCGACGTGCTGTCGATCTATTGGACAAGCGGTCTGCAAATTACTCAGATCGCCCGGTTTCCCCTATCTTCGAAATGTAGGTGAGGCTAATATCTAGTTGGCAACTACGACTGATTTGCTGTCGCTTTGGTTATCGAATTACTGCTAGGACGGACTTAGGCTGGAGCTTTGCTCTTATGCCATATGGTCCCATGTGGAGACAGCACAGTCGCACTTTCCACAAGTATTTAACCCCCTCTGCTGTACAGCAGTACCACCCGATTATGTACGAAGAGACTAAGGCATACTTGCGCAAGGTCAATTCGCATCCCAATGACATCTTCGAGGATACGGAGTTGTACGTTACACACACCTTCACAAGCTGAAGGGTATCATCTGACCATGACGCAAAACCCAGGTTGTTTGGCGCGGAAATCATGCGTGTCGCTTATGGGCATGATGACCACCAACAAAGCCAGTCACTGATTGACAATGCCAAGGCCCTGGTTTTACGCGTTACCGATGCCATGCTTCCAGGCAGATACCTTGTGAACGATCTTCCCGCCCTGAAGCACATCCCACCCTGGTTTCCAGGTGCCGGTTTCAAGAAGGATTTCAAAGAATTATCTCGTATCAGCTTCAAGACTTTGTATCCACCGTTTGAAGAGGCCAAATCCGGTTTTGTAAGAATGCCCACTGTTCTCAACGAATGCCAGAACCTTGACGAGTTACGACGCACCCCATATCCAGGCGCAACGGGGGAATGGAAGGTATCCTAGTATGGCTGCTGACCTTATCAGCAATCTACCTGAAGAAAATGACGCAAATTATGCAACCCTGGAGGCTCTAGCACGTAACGTGTGTGCCGTCGGGTTTATAGGTAGGTAACAGACCTTGGCGCATCACTATGTTTTGCGCCGCTTATGGCCGATCCGTAGCTGGTGCGGAGACCACTGGTAATTCTGGAATAGCTCTGCTATATGTTCTCGCCAGCTATCCAGAGGTACAGGCTAAGGCTCAAGCCGAGATCGACGTCGCCGTAGGCTCAGATCGGCTGCCGCTCGTAACAGATCGCGGGAACTTACCATACGTGCATGCTATTATCAAAGAAGTCGGGCGATGGTACACTGTTGTACCACTTGGTGGGTTTCATCGTGGTCGGGAATCCGTTCAATTATTTTATTCCTTTGATTGCAGGTATACCCCACTGTAATACTGAAGACGACGAGTATGATGGTTATTTTATTCCGAAAGGAACCATCATCTTCCAAAACAACTGGTGAGTGGTAAACATAACTTTCTAGATGGTCTAAAGCCAATCGTAAAAAGGGCCATGATGCACGATCCAGATGTTTTCGAAAAACCTTTCGAGTTTATCCCAGAGCGGTATATCAAGGATGGTAAGATAGATCCCTCTGTCCCTGATACCGACCGTGCTGCGTTTGGACATGGCCGTCGGTAAGCCACGACTTCACCTGTCTGAGGACACGCATTGAAGGGATCATCATTTCAGAATTTGCCCTGGACGTAATTTTAGTAACGACGCGCTATTCCTCTTGGCGGCGTCTCTTCTCGCAACTCATACTCTCGCGGCTCCCAAGGATGAAAAAGGGAACGTGGCTCCAATGAAGTTCGAAGGGCAGAATCTAGCAGTCAAGTAACGTGGCTCAAACTTATGCACCTTGTATGAGCTGACAAGACTTTTCACACTCGTGCATAGCAAACCCCTGCCTTTCAAGTGCGAAGTCACTCTGAGGCCGGGACGTGAACACCTATTGGAATGAAAGGCAGCCGAGTTAAGCAAATTTTCGGAGACAGAGCATCACNTCTAACTCGTAGTTGCTATTATGAAAGAGAGTTCAACTTCTCGTAGTCACTTTGCAAGGGACTGGTAACTTGTAACATGTACGTGCCAATTTCAAGAAACGATACCGAATTTCTGCCATGTGTGGACGGGATCGGGACCAATTCTGTGTTATTTCCTCTCTCAACGTCCTACGACCATCAAGAACTCATTCATCTCGAGTATGCGCATCATACGCATTTGGATAATCGGTTGGACCGTCAGAAGGTACAAAGAACTTGCGTAGCCTCGCGATGATCAACGCAAGTTATGTGTATTCGGAAAAATCGAGCATCGTATCCATATCAAGCATCTCGCATGGCGCCTTACAACGCACTCAACTTTTCCAACACACTTCCCCTTCGCCTCCCCATCTCGATAGTCTTCCTCACACCCCTGTCAAACCACGCCTTCTACGTCCGCCTCGCCCCCTTCACCTCATCACCGCCCCTTACGAGCGCCCCACACAACTCTGCCACCACAAACGTCCCATTCCTCTCACCCTTTGTACAAACCGCAGTGACCACCTCTTTTCCAACCGTGTCCACAAACCGTGCAGCGAATTTCGCAGTATCCCAATTCGCCACTTCCGCCGTGTCGACAGATTCAGTTTTACGATTACAGTCGTTTGCATAATAATCTGCGCGTCNTTTTTCTCCTCTCGTCGTTTGACAGGTTGATGTGACCAGTGGTGAGTAATGTCACGCTTTAGTGCTAGTGCTTCGAGGGCATACGATGCAGAGTTGGTAAGTATGATGTAGATGAATATTTGCTAAATAAGAGACATTGAACTTGAACATTGAGCTGAGATCCGGTGACTAGACTCCACCGCATTTGGTGTGTGACCTGGCTAGCTTGCGCGCTCNAAAAATCGAATTTCAAACTTACAGCTGCCGAAGAAAGGATAGACTGGATTCCGCTTCGCTTCCGTACTTTTGGAGCATCACAAACAATAGGACATCCCAAACTGGGCATACACCCCAATTCCAACCGCCACTTTGCTCATCCTCAGTCTTTTGGAAGGTCTCAACGCTGATATTCAGCCCCATTTGAGTATTTAGTTGGATATGCCACCAAACAAATATTGAAAGCAGAGAAAAATGGAATCTGGTCTATCGTTTCCTCGACAGCTGTAAAGTTGCCACGGCAGGTTCACCAAAGCGCCAACTCGAAAGCGGCGATATAAAGTCAATTGAATCGAATTGAATTACAGGTGGGTTAACGCCACGTAACGATACCATATGCTCATATGACCTTATCACAGCAGCAGGGTAGCATTCAACCCCAATAATGGTTTTGTTAGAATGAATTGGTAACATCGGAGCCTTCTTTAAACGGCCAGGAGACGGATGTATGCGTAGTGAGGCCTATCACGACCCAGATATCACAGAATCAGCCCAGATATACATACCAAGGACGATTTACACAGTGCCGTCCGTCACTTGTCTCCCTCCTACAATGTGGGACTCTTTCATCGCCCTCTCCCTTGGAGTTGGGTTCGCCTTGTTTGCGAGGACCATCGTCGTCCGCCGAAAGCGAAATCCTCGTGGGCTGCCTTTACCACCCGGTCCCAAGGGCTTACCTCTGCTCGGCAATGTATTCCAGCTCCCGCAAGCTAGACCATGGGAAGGGTACCAAAAGCTCTGCGAAGAATACGGTAGACCAGCCTTTTATCATGTCCGATCAGCACTGCTGACTTCAAGTTGCTGTTCTGTAGGGGACATGATCTATCTAACAGCTCTGGGCAGTGGAATTCTCGTTCTTGGTTCTCACCGACGTGCTGTCGATCTATTGGACAAGCGGTCTGCAAATTACTCAGATCGCCCGGCCTCCCCTATCTTCGAAATGTAGGTGAGGCTACTGTCTAGTTGGCAGCTACGACTGATTTGCTGTCGCTTTGGTTATCGAATTACTGCTAGGACGGACGTAGGCTGGAGCTTTGCTCTTATGCGATATGGTACCAGGTGGAGAGAGCACAGTCGCGCTTTCCATAGGTATTTTACCCCCACCGCCGTGCAGCAGTACCACCCGATTATGTACGAAGAGACTAAGGCATACCTGCGCAAGGTCAATTCGCATCCCAATGACATCTTCGAGGATACGCAGTTGTATGTTACACACATCTTCACGAACTGAAGGGTATTATCTGACCATGGCGGAAAACCCAGGTTGTTTGGCGCGGAAATCATTCGTGTTGCTTATGGGTTCGATGACCGCCGACAAAACGAAACACTGATAGACAATGCTATGACCCTGATTTCACGCCTTGGCGATGCCACCCTTCCAGGCAGATATCTTGTGGGCATTTTTCCAGCCCTGAGGCACATCCCATCCTGGTTTCCAGGCGCCGGTTTTAAGAAGGATTTCAAAGAATTATCTCATATCAGTTTCAAGACTTTGTATCCACCATTCGAAGGGGCCAAATCCAATTTTGTAAGAATTTCCACTGTTTTCTATAAACGTTTCCCAGACCCCTCACGAATTGCAACGCACTCCCATATTCAGATAAAAGGCGGGAATGGGAGTCATCCTAGCATTGCTGCTGACCTTATCAGCAGTCTACCTGAAGAAAGTGACCCGAAGTATACAGCCCTAGAGACCGTAGCACGTAACGTGTCTGGCATAGCTTTTATCGGTAGGTAACATAGCTTGAGGCTTCACTATGTTTGCTCCGCTTATGATCATGACCGATTCGTAGCTGGCGCGGAGACGACTGCTAACTCTGGAGTAGCTGTCCTATACGTTCTCGCGAACTATCCAGAGGTACAGGCCAAGGCTCAAGCCGAGATCGACGCCGTCGTGGGCTCAAATCGGCTGCCACTTATAACGGACCGTGAAAACCTACCATACGTACATGCTTTTGTCAAAGAAGTCAGTCGGTGGTACACTGTTCTTCATATTGGTGGGCCCTCTCATTGGAGTCGAGAATCCGTTCATTTATTTGATACTTTGTTCGCAGGTGTGCCTCACTGTAACTCCGAAGACGACGAGTATGATGGATATTTCATTCCGAAAGGAACCGTCATCTTCCAAAACAACTGGTGAGTAATAGTCATGACTATCCAAATCATCTAAAGCCAAGCGTCAAAAGGGCCATGATGCATGATCCGGATGTTTTCGAAAATCCTTTTGAGTTTATCCCAGAGCGGTATATCAAGGACGGTAAGATAGACCTTTCTGTCCCCGATGCCAGCCGTGCTGCGTTTGGACATGGCCGTCGGTAAGCCATGACTTTGCCTGCCTGAAGACGCGTATTGAAGGGACGCAATATTAGAATCTGCCCTGGACGTCATTTTAGTAACGACGCGCTGTTCCTCTTGGCGGCATCTCTTCTCGCGACTCATACTCTCGCGGCTCCCAAGGATGAGAAAGGGAACATAGTTCCAATGAAGCTCAACGAATCTCAGAATCAAGTAGTCAGGTAACGCAGCTCAAATTTATACGACTTGTAGAAGCTAAACAGACTTTTCGCGCTCCTGTACAGCAAACCCCTCCCGTTCAAGTGCGAGGTTACTTTGAGGCCGGGACGTAAACACCTGCTGGAATGAAAAGGTTTCAAGTTCTCTTAGTCACTTTGCACTGGACTGGTAACTTGTAACATGCACGTACCAACTTCAAGAAATGTTACCTTATGGCTTAGCGTCCTACCACCACTAAGAGCTCATTCTCTTGACTCGGAGTATGCACGTTAGCATACGCATTTTTGTGTATTCAGAAAATCGAGCACCGTATGTATATCGAGCATCTCGTATGGCTCCTACAATGCACTCAATTTCTCCAACAACACACTCTTCCCCCTCGCTTCCCCACTCTCAATGATCTTCCTCACACCCTTGTCAAACCACGCCTTCAACGTCCGTCTCGCCTCCTTCACCTCATCACCACCCCTTACGAGTGCCTCACACAACTCTGCAACCACGAAAGTCCCATTCCTCTCACCCTTGGTGCAAACCGCAGTGACCACCTCTTTCCCAACGGTATCCACAAACCGTACAGCGAATTTCGCAGTATTCCAATTCCCCACTTCCGCTGTGTCGATAGACTCAGTTTTTCGGTTAAAGTGGCCTCCCTGTAGGAGTGTTTTGTACAGCCGGGATGTATGTGCGAGGTCCATAGGGTGTGGGTCGGCGTCAAATGGATAAGGCTTCGATATCGCTTCAAGCAGAGTCGAGATGGCGTCCGACTTGGGTTCCCAGCCTTCAGCGTACAGCATCACTTCGCCCACGACCAAACTCGCCCCTGGATCTCTGACGAGGACTTCCCCGTTCGCTTTTATCCAGTCGACTAGGCCTTCGCTGGCCGCTTTCCGGACCTCACTCTCTCGACTGCTGTTATCCTTCTTGGAGGTTTTGGCACGGGTAGAGTCGGTTTCGGATAGGGAGGCAATTTGAGCGGGGGTAAAGTGTCGACGCGAGCGAGGGATGACGAGGTATAGGAGTGATCGCCTGCCTTGGACTGTCGTGTACAGTCTTGGAGCGGCGTCGACGATTTCGGAGACGAGAGATTTGGAGAGCAGTTTCGTGTCGCTATATGAAACCGGAGATTAGCACGCAAGAGTCAGGCAATTTGGGTAACTCAAAACTCACTCGGTAACATCGAGAGCCGTGAATAACACATTCTGAGCCTCGTCGTCCAAACACATTCGCTCGATGTGAGGCTTGAGGACTTTGAGAATCTGTTTCCGGTCTTTGGCGGTGCCGTATGCGAGGAATTCGCGTACGACTCTGCTTCCGTCTTTGGTGTGGACCATCTCGGCGAGAACGTCCTGGCAGCTGTACGTAGACAGACGCAGTCAGTCGGAGAGATGTGGAGACCAGGGAATGAAAACATACGTTTCGAACATCTCCCGACGCAGTTTCTCTTGCTCTGCTTCCTCAGGTAGACCACTAAGTGCGTTCAAGTACTCCCAAAGGGCTCGGTGGACGATTGCATGGGTGATAGCACCCTTGTCTGGGTTATTGAAGCTAGGGGAATTCAGTCAGTGAACGTGCANTTTTTTTGAACACGAGAACGTACATCGTGGTGAGATTCTCCTTCAACGACGAGAGAACCCTCCGTTTCCGCTCCACATCGACGCCATCAAGGATCCCAGCCAGTCCTTTCTTCGCTTTCTCCTTCTCTTCGTTGCTGCCGGTTGTCATCGTGAAAAGGGTTGCCTCCTTGCCGTAGAACTCGCGCAGGAGGATCGAACGTTCATACGCGTTGGCGTATAGCTCGAAAGCGTCTGCGAGGACAGAGGTTGCCTCGCGATGTAAGAGTAACCGGAGGACTTGGGGTTGGAATTCGAGGAGCATGGATTGTCGATAGGTAGGGCAGAAGCGGATGAGTTTTGTTACAAGGAACTGTGCGAGCAGTCAATACTCGCATGAAAGAGTAGGAATAGGGTCTAGCTCACCTTGGAATATTTATTTTGCGCCAACTCCCTAAATTTACCCTTCAGCTCTGAGGCAACCTCGTCCCTCTCCTTCTGCCCACCATATTTCACGATCGTCTGGACGATTCGACTTGCATCGTGTTTGAAGACGATATCCTTGACTTTTCCTCTGATAACAGACATTAGGTCCTTGACGTGCTTCTGGCGTTCAGCTGTGGGTATGTTTTTTGCGCGAGCGAGAGACCAGACTCGTTTGGCTTCTACTAGCAGATCTGAGTATGGTTTAGCTGCTTTTCGCTGCTCATATAAGGCTTTTTGAGCTTTATGTGACTCCTTTGCGGCTATTTGAATCCATTTCAATACATTAAGACGCGAAGAGTTAACAAAAGACGTACCATTAGGATTTTTAACCTGACCGGTTGTCGGTGCAGGCTCTGTATCTCCATCCTCCATCTCAACGTCCGACCACTCGTCCTCATCATCTTCAAGCTCCGAAGCATCTCCATCGGAGTCGCTATGGCTGCTTTCGGTATCCAGAACAGCAGTCACAGGCCGACTTCGCTTTTTCTCCGTCGATTTTGTTGCACCATTGCTTTCTAGGTGCGGTTTTTTGGATTTTGAAGCTGCTTGTTTTCCCTTGTCTTCGAACTTGCGCTTCTGCCCTGATTTTGAGGAGCTAACCATGATTCTGAAAGGTCCACCTGGGCCCACAGTCGAGGAGGGGCTTGGACGAGAACGAGGAGGATAAGGATATGTCTGCCTGAGATTTCGCAAACGGTTTGCGATCAATTTGATGAGTCAAAATATAGAATCTTGTTCACACGGTTGCCATATCCCACTGACGGCTTTACAGGTTGAGCGAGCGTTCGTTTGACGATGTCGACTCTTTCACCATATCCACAATAGAAGATAGTACGCATGTGGGTGCAGAAATATCTGGGTATAATGACTGAAGATATACTGACGAGCTCTGTAGGCCACCGAAAGGCGGAAACAAGAGGAAAGGGCCCTCAGATGGTGCAGCAACGCCCCAAGGACCGGTGGGTTTATTATCGGCATCGTTGGACGAATTATCTGACATATAACCGTGTTTTCAGTCCCTAGCCGAACAGCTTTCATATCTCCATTACCCCAGGCCATTCAAGAATCCCTACTACAACAAGAATGTCAACAGACGAGCTAAGAATCTCAAGACCGTTTTGGGGCAAGAACGCGAGAAGGACAGGCTCAAGAGGGAGGCGTTGAGAAAATCCAAGGCCGAAAAGGCTGCTATGGGCATGATGGACGTCGACGGAGATGATGAAGAGGAAGAGCCTAATTGTACGATCTTACCCATTTGTTGTGCACAAGCCAGTCCTAATTCTGTTTGATTTGTTTAGACTCGTCTATCGAGGCGCCTCCCTCTGTCTGGCCTCCACGGCACTACTGTGATATTACAGGACTAGAAGTGGGTTTTACCCCGTCCTCATGCCAAATCTTACTCATGCACGCATTTTGAAGGCGCCATATACTGATCCCGCAACTGGTCTACGCTATCATGACAAGAGCGTCTACGAGATCATTCAAGGATTAGTGGGTAGCCAATTATGTCTTCATATCCCGCGTTTACTGACGTATTGCTGCTACTAGAGTCCGAGCATGGTGAAAGATTACCTTTCAGGTCAGTGTTTATCCTATCTCTGGAGCATTTCCTGTGACCTTACTCTGCATCGATTCTCCAGCGCGGGGTGTAAATTCCATTGTAAAATAGCATGCATGGATATCTGCCATTGAAGCACCCTTCCAGCTTAGACGACCTCATTTCGTTTTGGGTGTTTGAGTACCAGTGATTCGGCGGTCAAATAAAGCTCCCTTTCTCTGTACTTCTGTCTTCACGATATCACCGCGCAGTAATTTAAACGGGTAGGAAACCTAAGTGCGACACAACCTTGTCCTTATCCTTAAGCAGTCCCCGCGTATCTCCTCCCCTCCCCCTCCATACTTTGCTTTAACAAAGACCGAATGCCAGAGGACGCCTTACCACCTGCCCGGCAACTGCCCATTGAAACATTGCCACTCGAGACCTTTGTTCAAATCATATCAATAGATCCACCACCCTTGAAACCTCATCCAGACGTACAGGGCTCGTTGGCCATTCTTGCAGCCGCTTCGGAGGCTTCCCCACCGGAGGGCGAGAAAAG
This sequence comes from Candolleomyces eurysporus, assembly GCA_027579435.1. Classification (NCBI taxonomy): domain Eukaryota; kingdom Fungi; phylum Basidiomycota; class Agaricomycetes; order Agaricales; family Psathyrellaceae; genus Candolleomyces; species Candolleomyces eurysporus. The sequence goes on from JANBPK010001628.1 coordinate 18,464, forward strand.
TCGGGAACTGGAAGCTACTAATATTGAATTGTAAGTCAGGTTCAGCCAACTAGACAGGATCGGAGGCTCACAAAGTATATGGCAGGGAATCTTGTCTCGAAGGTGAATATCTGATCATGAGTGTCTATACTATCACCCATGGCTGACTCCATGCCTTAGGTGTCGTTCTTGACGTCGAATCCACCTTGGACACCGAGATTGGCCGATCGGACCTGGCCTTGGTGATCTTTGGCATACCTGACGTCAATGAAGGACATCGTACACCTCTGGTGAAGGAGTCGAAATCGAGATGGATAGCCGAGTCCGTCGTTTCGCTGTATGTCATTCTGCTATGGCACCACCACATACGATCACGAACACCCGATTTACCCTGACAGGCCAGAGACGATACCTGACTTGACGATTGTCTTATCGAGCGAGAACGTTGGCGACGTGGGATTCGTCTCGTTCACTGGAACGGAGCTCACGCAGGCGAAGTCCTTCGATATCACTAGTAAGGAGTTGGATCGCCTGCCTCGTATCCACACTTGCTAATTCTGATGACAGACTCGATCGCTGTGAGCAGGAACGTCGCCGTCGATGGCCTGGGTGACGCGACCCGAGTGTCCCTGTCGTTCGCCGTCTGGCCCCGGGTTGTCAAAGCTGAAATGATCCACCACGGACTCTCATCCCTCTTCAAGATTATGCCACCCAAGAAGGTACCGGTGGAAGGGCGCGAACTGTACTCCGCGGAACTCAAGCCTGCCATGATGATGGGAGACACCGAAACCATAGTTCAACCTGCCACTCCGCTCGACAGCGCGCTCGGGGACACTCTTACCATTGGGCTCATTCTGAAGGCCAGCAAATTGGAAGCTGAGCTTGTCCATGGGGCCGAAAACTCGGAGATTTCTCGTCTGGACGATCGAATCACCTCTCAAATTACGCAGAACCAGGATCTTGCCCGGGATATCCTTCTCAGCACGACACTTACTGTGTTAGCGTCCACGGTTACCACTGGTCCTCACGAGCCGTCACGCCCATTTGTTTTGTGTAGGGTTGGGAAAGCATTTGTCACCATCTGGAAGAGGACCCGGCCATTGCAGCACCTTAATCAGGCAGTTGACAATCTCCAGGAAGGGGTAGCCACGCTCTCTATTGAGCCTCGCGCTTGGATGCTGTCTTCGCTGTCGTCCACCCTGATAATTCGCTACAAGCTCCTCAACAATCGCGCCGACCTTTATGGGGCCATATCAATTCTCCAGAAGGAACTGAAGATAAAGGAAACAGCTCGAGACGCCGCGAAGCTCCTGTGTCTGCTCTTCCAACATTTGTTTAAGATTTCCACAGACCTCTCCTGGCTCGTTGAGGCGGTGAAGACCGCCCAACTGGGGCTGAAGTCAGGTACAGCCGACCCACGCTCCCTTTTCGACGCACTGGAAGGGGTCTCGAGGGCTATTTCAAAACTCTCACCTCATCTTAATACCGACAAGTCGAAGCTTCTACAAGACGCCATCACTTTGCAAACCAGCGCAATTGGCATGCTCCAGCCTTCCGACACCAACCTCGTCGATAGCTACTTCAATTTGGGAACAATATACGAAACTCTATTCAAGCAATCGTGTCAACTCCAGGATATTCGGGACGCCATCGTCTCTTTCCAAAAGGCTTTGGAGCACTGCACGCCGGACCGAGCTATATACCCGAGCATCTTTGGTGCCATCGGRGAGGCATTTAGGCTGCAATGGACCGTTACTGACAAGATGTCCGACCTAGAGGAGGCAATCCGTCATGGCACAGGATTTTTGACCATGTATTTTAAGCCTAAATACATTAAAAATACATAGAAAATACACCATATATTTTTAGTGTATTTTTACAAAAAAATAGAACAATACAGAAGGTATGTATTTTCTGGAACAAATACTAAACTATTATATATCAAAAGCCAAGTTCCATTGGCTAACCAGATGAGTAGAAATGAATCCAATGGAACTCATTCTTGACCCATAATCATTTAGTATTTTCTAAGAATCTTTTCCAGAAAATACATATCTTTTGTATGTGTTCTGTATTTTTACAAAAAATACAATAAAAATATATTGTGTATTTTCTATGTATTTTCCATGTATTTGGATTCAAAATACATGGTTGAAAACCCTGTGTGGGGAGAAGGCGCTCGCGCTCGTGCCCAACTCGGACGACAGGAAACGAGCGGCATATACGTCTGCCCTTGGAAAAACTTACGCAGCTCTCCTATCCACCTCCCTTACGATGGAAAGTCCCCATCTAGACCGCGCCATTAGTTTGTTTTCTTCAGCTGCGTTGGCAACAGCTCATACCCCGCATTCTCGCCTTGTTGATGCAGCGATATGGGCTCAACTTGAATTACATCGCCCCACCCTATCACCCGATTCACTATTAGAGGCCTTCGCCACAACCGTCAATCTCGTCACCGTTGTTGCGGGGATGGAATACACCGTAAAGCGTCGCTACGACTACCTATCCAAACGCTCCCACCGGGTTTTGACTGCTGCTACGGCAGCGATCAGCGTCGGTCGATTTGACAAGGCGCTGGAATGGCTTGAGCAGGGACGGGGTCTTGTCTGGACTCAACTGCACGGCCTTCGCACCCCTTTGGAGGCGTTGCGCAGCTGCAATCCTCAGCTGGCTGAGGCATATCAAGATGTGTCGAGAAGGCTGGAATCCGCTGGT
>JANBPK010001629.1:0-21107 GCA_027579435.1 Candolleomyces eurysporus
GGGGTATCTCTTTTCCCGTGAACGACCTTCCTTTCAGAGTATATTGAGCTCCTTTNCTCGTGCCGCGCCAACCATCATGCCGTCTGATGTGCCGAGGCCTTGCCGCGCCGTCTCTTTATGTGCTTAGGGACTCGTCCCACTGCTCTAGCACTGAATGTACTCGATTAATGTGAGGCCGCGCGAGAGTTTAGGTTCCTTTAGTGCCTAGGAAAATATCTCTCTAGCTTTAGTAATGAAACCGGGTCTTTCAGCTGCAGGGTAGGCCGTTTAATCTGAAGCGGCGCCAACCGGCTGGCCTACTAAACCCTAATCTCGGGTATATGGCGGGCGCGCCTCTAAGTTAGCAGTCCTCGAGTAGACTCTAACTCTCGTGAACCCAAGAGTGATGTACTCTTTAATTATCCTTCGCGCCGCGCGAGTTATCTTAGAACTAGCAGGGTTTCTTAACATAGAGATTTAATAGACACGACCGTTTAGTTGAATAATGAACAATATATTCAATAAAGTCGGTATCTATTCGCGAAAAAACAAACACGGTCGTATCAACGTGTCAAACGCTTCTATGTGCATACAAACAAGATGCGTGAATTTGCACGACAGCCTGCTTGACACTACCATCGCCAGCAGCTCCTCAAAGCAATATCCCTCCGTTTTGAGTTGAGCAAGCTCACTGAAAAACCTGGGTCAGAGGCTGTCACTCCAACAGTGCCTGCTGCAGCCCCTGAACCGCTTTCTCCAACAAATCCTGCAACTCGTTACCATATCTCAACCACTACCACATATCCGATCTCTCTTAGAGGATGGCTTGCAAAGCATGATGGTGATCCAGCTTTGATTGTGAGTGACTTTTGCCATTTGCATTAGAGATAATTTGAATGATACAAAAACCTTTCTAGGACTTCATGGATGACCTTAGGAGCCATCCTCTTGCACAGCTCACATTGCCACGCAATCAATGGAGTGATGCTGAATTCAGTGCTGGTGATCTCAGTTGCATTGTTATTCAGTGTCATACAATTTATCGCCACAAGGTCCTCCGGATCAACTACACAACCTATGACATGCAGCGTGAACAAGATTCTATCAATCCACGGACTACTCATTGTGACATCATGCTGCTTTCCCATGAGACTGATCATGCCAGTGAGGTTGAACACCCATACTGGTATGCCCGTGTCATTGGAATCTTTCATGCTGATGTTGTTCTTCTCAAAGAGAATGGGGATCCAACTCCAGCTCAATGAGTTGATTTTCTGTGGATCCGATGGTTTGGCGTACATTTCTTCCTCAGTACCCTGGGTTGGAAAAAGGCCGCCTCCAGCATGTTGGATTTATTGATACAGATCTAGAAAAGTCGGGTGCATTTGGATTTGTGGACCCTGCAGACGTCATTTGTGCTGCTCATATGCTGCCAGTATTTGCTCTTGGGTGCACAACTGAATACATGGGCAAGTCACTGGCTAGACACCCCTGTGAAAAGGATGAAGATTATCTGTTTTATGATGTGAACATGTGGGTTNTTTTTTTGATTCTATGTAGTCCTTTCAACGGTGCTCATAATTGCTACTAGATTTGCTGACTGGGATATGTTCATGCGCTTTTGTGGTGGTGGACCAGGGCATGGCATCCCTTTGGCCTCTTATCCACTTGACCCAAACACACTGTATGGAGCAGGACCAGCCCATGTTCAAGATAATGCTGGATTAAACTCTGGGTCTGGGTCTGGAGAGAAGGAAAGTAGCAGAGACTTGGAGCATAGAGGCAGTGATGATGAAGACTCAACTTCTTCAAGTTCCTCAGAAGGTGAAGAGGGCACTGGTGATGAAGCTAATGAAAGAGAAGTAGAGGAAGCAGAAGATTTTGGGTATGGACCAGAGGGTGCAGAAAGTCCTGAGAGTGATGAAGAGGAGCAGAATGACCCATTGGAATCTGAAGGGACTTATGGTGTTGATGAGGAAGATGCTCTTGGCCCAGAGGGTGGTGATGGTGAAGATCCACAAGGTGAAGTTGAAGCACTTGGATTTGATGAGCTTTGACTGTGAGGACCCGTTCTATTGAAGCTGTACCTTACCTTACTATACCTTTTTCTGCCTTTTCTTCTGGTCCAAATCTTGTTTGCTTTTTTACTCAACAATACCTCTTTGAACAATGATTACCTGGTTTACCTCTTATTCTCTAATTCACTACTTTAAATTTTGAAAACCTTGTTTGATTATGAATACCTCAGAACTGGTATGATTATCTTATGAGCCTAACAAGACTTTCCTCACTGACAAATCAGTCCCAAGGTAATCCCATACTTTGTGGGATCTTCAATGCCCAATTTTGCTGATGTTACTGAGCTGTAATCCCGGTGGCCGTGACCGAGAAATAAGATCTGGGTCCAATGACCAGGTAAGCCCGGATGGGCCATTCCTATCATGAAGCGTCAGAGATTTGAGGAACAGCTTTGTCCGAATGGGCGCTCAATCTGCCTGCTTGGTGCTGCGCACGAGTTAACAGCTTTCACCCATCCCCACACTTGACCTCACCCAGCTCCGTGAATATGAGCACTCAATCCACTCCATACGCCGGTACTCGCAGGAAACTCGTTCTCGCATTCGATGTTGGAACGACATACAGCGGTATCTCATACAGGTGCGCCGTTGCATCCGTATCATGCTAGCGATGCTCGCGGTCTGAACAGGAGGCGCTAGTATCCTCGACCNTGGCCAGGTTCCCGAAATCAAGAGCGTAAACAGGTATCTCTCAACCTTTGTCCTCAAAGAGAAACCAGTCACACGACTGCCACACAGATTTCCCGGCCACGAGCAAATTCGAGGTGAATCGAAGATTCCCACCGTCATATACTACGATAGCTTGGGTAAAGTCCGTGCAATTGGTGCAGAAGCTATGAGAGAAGGTATCTCTGAGACTGCTTTGGACGAAGGGTGGACAAAGGTCGAATGGTACGTCTGAGTTGGCACCCTGGCAGTGAGCGCTCGTTACCTGAGTCCTTCTCGCCTTTAGGTTCAAGCTACACATTCGACCAAAGAGAGGTTCAGATCATATAACTTCCTCGATCCCTCCGCTTCCATCTGGAATGACTGTTGTTCAAGTCCTCGCCGATTTTCTGAAATACTTTCGCCGTTGTGCAAAGGCTTACATCAAGGGCGCGCATCCTAACGGCGAAGATCTTTGGAGATCTATTTCTTCGGACATTGAATATGTCATCTCACATCCCAATGGATGGGAGGGTTATCAGCAAAGTCAGATCAGGAGCGCTATTTTGCTCGCGGGCCTGGTTCCGGACACAGAGAGCGGCAATTCACAAGTCACTTTTGTGACCGAGGGTGAAGCTAGTCTGCACTTCGCCATTGACTACGGTTTCCCAGCGAAATCGATGAAGGTGATGTTACCTTTGAACGTTCAAATCTGTCTATCCTTATACATCTGTAAACTTCTAGGCTGGTGAAGGTGTCATCATCGTCGACGCCGGAGGAGGAACAATTGACATTAGCGCTTATCGCAAGAAAGAGGGCGGAGTCAACAAATTTGAAGAAATCACAATATCTCAGTGTCACTTCTTCGGCTCGGTCTTCGTAACCGTTCATGCCAGAGTGTTTCTTGACGGTGAGCAGACCAGTCTTTGATATTCCGATCTGAGATCGGTCATTACTCATATTGATTTCGGTGGGAGTAAGAATATCTCAAGGACTCTGACTTCCACGAAGATCTTGACCACATCGTCAGATGTTTCGACAAATCGACCAAAGTTCGCTTCAATAATGATACGCAAACGGAGTATATAAAATTCGGAGGAACGAGGGATAACGATCCGTCGTGTAATATTAGGTATGGTCAGCTGAAACTTCCCGGGTAAGTTCCCACCGCTTTGAGGAGGTCCAAAAAATTTTTGCTTACATTCCAACAGCACCGAGATCGCCAAGTTCTTTGAGCCCTCCGTGAAATGTGTTGTCAGTTCTGTTCTCAGCCTGATCAGACAAGGCCAGATACCAATCAAAGTGCGTTTACTAGTCTGATTGCTTTCAAGGTGGGACTAACCTGCGACTAGTATATTGTCCTGGTGGGAGGGTTTTCAGCCAGCGAATGGCTCGTTTCGAAGGTTGATGAAGCATTGAAATCTTATGGCCTCAGTGTCGTTCGGCCAGACAGCCCGGTGTAAGTCTCTGTCAGTATTCATACCAAACAACCACTCACGCTTTCTCCTCAGGAACAAAGCAGTGTCAGATGGCGCTGTGTCATTCTACCTGAATCGGTTTGTGAGGGTCCGCTTTTCCAAGATGGCTTACGGCACGAAGTGCAACTGGTACTACGACCGCAATGACGAAGAGCATCAAAGCCGAGAGTCTACTATGTTCGTGGACTCAGCGGGTGATAAGTTGATCCCGAGACGTTTCAGCGTAATCATACCAAAGGTCGCAGAATTGCTATTCCCTTTAAATCTTATGTCAGGCTCTGATCATGTTAGCTTCGCAGGGTCTAGCTGCTTCGGATGACGAAGACTTAAGCACCTCTTTGGTCCAGGTGGAGAAATCGAGAGAAGAATTCAGGCGTGTTACTAACGAGATCTGGTGCTACACTGGGCAAGAGCATGACCCAAGATGGTTTGACAGGGACCATGGTAAGAGGGATACCTGTATATCTACATCTATATCGATTGTCGCACCCACCGGCTACCACTCACAGAGAACTACCGCAAGCTATGCAAAATTAGCGCAGATCTTTCCCATTTACCAACAACACACCTGACAAATCCACAAGGAGAAAAGTATTGGCGAGTCAACTACAAAGTAGTACTTCGTTTCACTACTGCAGAACTGAGAGCTCAGATAGCATGGAAGGAAGAGGTGCGTCTGCTCCTATTGATCCTCGGATCCATGCCCATTGTTGCGTTCCTTTTCCTACAGGGGGTTGAGAGAAGGCAAGTGGATTTTGCCCGCGCTTCTAAATTATTATACTAATGTTTGATATAGAACTCCCGCGACGATCGTATACGATCCTAACGACATTTGAATCTAACCCGATCGGATCACAAGCTCCGTTATCCAACCTCGTAGTAGTAATATGTTTGGCGGGAGCAACAAAGCATTCTTTTCCTACCCAAGCAGACTCGTCGATTTTGATCATTAAAAAACCTCTCGGGGGATCGTGTGGTAGGAATGGGTCCTGGGCTAACTCGAAAAGAAACACCCAGAGACGAGTGATGTTCGAAACAAAGCCGCCGCTGGGAAGCACGTCTTAGTCAAGAGAAACACGGCAGAGAAGCAAGCTAGAACATTTCGCTGGGTCTCACACATGCCGCTCGCGCTGAGCGGTTAGTGCCTACGCGGGGTCTGTCCATAGGCTTGATGAGACGAGCCGTCAGTACCATGACTTCATAGCTTGAATTCGAGATTACCTACATGCTACACAATGAGGTATGATCGTTAGCAATGCAACGGGTCGACAAAGTAAAAGATGGGTTAACCTACCACTTGGAAGAAAGAAGGGTCTATGATCGGTTCCGATACCGTGAATCCCACGTCCTAAACACGTCTACCATCAGCTGATCCATTGAAGAGATAGTGATAACAATGGTACCTTGAACTTAAGAGTAACTTGGCGCAACAAATTAAACAATGAATCCCCCGGCATCATCGTTGATGAATCAAGAAGCTTCACGGTCGCGTCATCATCACCGATGTCCACAGCTTGCACTCGTCTATCGCATCCCAAGCTAGCAACACACGTACGTCAGTCACGAGAACGTTTGAGAGATGGCTAGAGCTCACCACAGCACTCGCTCTAACCTCTGGCGTCCAAGCCGATCAGGGGGTATCACAATTTGTCCTTGACACAGAGGACACCGCAGGTTCGATTCCCTTCTTAGCCTCCGTGTGAGGGTTATGACGTTCATTGAGATTGTTGTACCACCCTCCACCTGATTGGCGATCAGTGAGGATGGAGACAAACGAGCGTCGCCAGTAGTTTTGTACTGAATAAGGGTCTTGATGTCCCTAGAGTCGTCCAGGGTTAGTTCGAAAAGGCCAGCATCGACGAAGGCTTTGAGAAGGTTGTGAAGCACGGGGTTGTAAGTGTATCGATTCAACAGCATCTGCCCCAGAAACTGGTATGGTTCAATGGATGAGTTCAAATAGCGTCAAAAAAAGTGTTTACCATGTACTCACAACGATAGAGGTAAGATCAACCTTCAGAAACCGTTGCGGTGCCCCGAACGGGTCGATAAGCGTAATGGCTTCGACGAGGTTCACTTCTCGTTTAATCAAAGACACGACATTCCCTGGTACTTCTGAAAGTTGACGCTGAGTTTGAAGGTGGGATAAGGCCTATGCATGAGAGGTGTTAGCGGTGCAGAATGGGACAGCAATCGGCTAAAGCAGACCGAGAATTCTAGCAAGTATGAATCAACACGTCGAGTACATTGCTGGATCGACGCAGCGACGGTTGAGTATCGGACACCGCCTCCCCGTACACTAGACTGGGAAAGTAGGCGCTGAAGGTCTCTCTCGGTTTTGGAGAGTTGACTATTTGAGAGCCCCTTGAGAATATGTGCGTTTTCGGAGGAAGTGGGTACGCACAAGATTAGTTGAATGAGAGGCTCCGACGTGAAAGTATTTTGCTCTTTGGAGAGTCGGGACAGCAAAGACGCCAATTTATTCGTCAACTCTTCGATATCTTCCCTGTTTTGAAACCGTTGCTAAACGAGAGACCATGAGAGATCACGCTTCGAGGCTTGATTTGGAGAACTACTAGTGGCGCACCTCGACAACTTTCAGCACTTTGAAGAGCGCTTCTAATGCACCTTTCAATGGCGTTCCAACGACTGGCAAAGTTTCGGCAACAGAAAACAAGACGTCAGAGACGGTTATAGCGTTCTGTAGGACTTTGCGTCCTCGAGTCGGCGCTCCTTCGAGGCTATTATCCGTTGTCACCGCCCGAATCTCGTCAAAAAGAGTCGACGTTGCTATCTCCGGTGCTCCAACTGCAACGGCATTTGACGCTGACGCTGATACCAGAGCTTGGAAGGGGTCCAAGGAAGCAGTTGAGGATCTTTTCTTGGTCTTGGAGCTGGTCGTTCTTCGCAGAGCGAAGACATCAGGAGAGCGAGACCCAGAGAAGAATTGGAAAATGGCTTTGAAGGAGTCTGAACTCCCAGACGACATGATATCAGCCCGCACCTCACGTATTCGTAAACGATCTCAGACGTTGTGTACAGCATCACCGACGCGATATTTGGCGTCACCCTCTGATCCAGACAACACGGCACCGCCACCAGCATCTGGACCCGATGATCACCGGGAGCCTCTTGCTTGTTCTGGTTCCATTGGAACCTCATTCTGCAAACTCAAGACTGCCCGAGAATATAGCCACCTATCCTCGCGACGTGACCGGCGCGTCTTGTCTCCACTCTATCACTTCCTCTCTCTCTACTTCCTTGGAAGATCTCAAGCGAACGTGAAGCAACGGTTCTAAGAATGATGATTTCCAAGGTATGTAGCGCGTCTCAGGATCCCTGTCTGAGTAGTGTTGATGAGCATTGTAGAGCACAAGTCAAAGAAATCAAGGCAAACCCCAGAAAACTGCACCGATGTCGAAGGCAGGGAGACGTTGAAAGAACATGAGTCTCTTCCCAACCATGCCCCTGAACATCTTGTTCGAGATTTCTAGAGATTTTCGAACTGCGTCAATCATGTGTCGTAATCTCATCTTCTACGGACCCCCGGACCCTTGCCTAGACGACCCCATAGCGAACATACAGGCAATTTAGCAGACCCTGTTGGCACCCAGGGCTAAGGGTGTCTGAATAACTGCTCGGAACGTGTCCGGTGCTCCCAACCGTCCAAGTGATTTCACCAAGGCCCTGTGGGTTGCATTCTCACTGAAGAAAAAATGCACAGCGAGTATATCATCTTCTTAGCATGCAAGAATCTTGATTAACGCAGTGCTCGCAGTCGTGTAAAACCAGGCAGGCTCAGCCGTATGACGGCAGGCCTTTGCGATAACGGCAGTATGGTCCGTGCAAGAAGGAAAAGTAGGTTTTACGTACTATGCTCGAATCGTCTCAGCTGACTTATTCTCTCGTCTCGCAGTCTGGTCTACCGTCCAGAGTCAAGAAATAGTATCCCGCCCTTGACTTGTAGACCCTGACATACCCTCTACGCACACAGTGAGTTATGCGTTTTCCGAACCGAACAGCAAGTAGCAAGCTCATGTTATGTTCTCAGCTGGTCCCTCGACAACTGCTGCCTGTTGATCACGGTCCTCGGGAGCATAACGGCACCAGGTATCGCTGGAACGAGGATATCCAATCAACAGAAAGGAAATGGAAAATCTCAGCGCTGGAGAAGATCGAGCGGAAAGCTTACACATGACGCTTGAGAGCTGGGAGAACGCTAGGAGAGCAATGGTTAATTAGAGAAACCGCGTTGGTTGCAGATTCAGCCCACGCTGCAATCTCTCGCTCAGCCATTGTTTCAGATGGTTGAACCCTACTGGATGTGGATGCGCAAGTTTGAACAGGAGAAAGAAATCATTATCAAGGTCAATAGGAAGAAGAGGCTAGACGCGTAAGTATAAATACAGTCATTATCGAAGAAATAGCCCGTCGGTAGCCGGAATTGAACCTTGGCAGTGCTACGGAACGTTTCTCAGACTTGAGATACGAACTCGTCGACATCGAAGGAGTGATGTCGACTGAAACCGAGGGTATAGCCGCAAGCACCCCAAAGTCACAGACTCAGGTGTATATGCTACCAGTAGGGAGTTTAGCCACCAGTCTCTAACTGTACCTATTGGGAGTTGTTTGGATTCGACTCCGACCAAAGCTTGAACCCCGAATGAAACGCGGGTTGTCAGGCTCGCAGAGGATATTTAAAAGGTCATAAACGAACGTACGGAACTCTCCCGAGGAAAGGACGCAATGCCCGACCGTCGAATGCCTCCATCGTATGCCGGATGTTTGGGGATTATCGGGGCTGCAAAGGGTACCACCGTTTCCGATAAAGACTTCGAATCCAACTTTGACAAGATGGGCGAGGTAGTTTCGAAGTATCTCCCGGAGAGAAAGCAACATATCCTGGTATCGCTTACAGAGTGCGAACAACACTGGACCGACCTGCCCACCCTTGCACGCTACGTCTTTCAGTGTGATGGAGAAAACAAATACGATACTGATCCTCGCGAAGATTTCACTCTTCGTCGATGATCGGCAGTCGCATTTGCGTCAACAGCCGCGAAATACAGTGCTATGTCTGTCTCGACACTACGCGAGGTGGTATACCAGAAGACCCAGAAATAACCACAGCTGTGGAGATGGAGCAGAAGGGAGCGTGCGATATCTCCTCCACTCGCATCCCGGAGGGAGCTTGGAGGTTGTACAGCCTTCACACCTGGCGACAAGCGGTATGTTCATCTCTCTAAACGGCTCTTCTTGACAGGTTCCCGAACATCGTCCATCGTAGCTACTCCATTCAATCAACACCCATATTCCCGCCTTGCCACCGCAAAGGACCGGGAACTTGCTGGGGCTCGGTCTGAAAGAGGTTGGACGACGCCTCGGTGTCTGGGATATTTTGAACTGCTCTTTGAGTGGCGGAATTGAAATTGTATTTGGTTGTGCAACAGTTTACTCATGGGCTCCTTTGTGCTGTACAGTATGAATCCAGAACGTTGGCAGTCAGAATGATGTCGGACCGGCGTTGAAAACTTAAGTCCCTCACGGAGATCTAGCTTTATCATTTTGGCTGGCTCAGCCACATTCCCGCACGCTGGTCGCGATGCCAGCTACATTCGGATCCCTATCGATAAAGTATCCTCAACCAGAAGCCCGCTGCTGACCTGCCAGCGTACAGCTTGGCACTGCCAGATATTTTGGTGCGCACGGCATCGACGGCGACCCACGGTTGACACCACTTCGCTGTCAAATGGCTGTGCAGAGGGGCGCTAATCAGATGTATATATCAGGTGGTCTCGCAACAGACTCGATTTGGTTCCACGACCTGTCTGTGACAACCACCGTCTCAACAGATTGGACCCTAAGCTCTCTACAACGTTGGGACGCCCTGCCACTTATGCCCATGGCTACTCCACCTACAAACCCTAGGAGACCGGCTGGAACAGACGATTCATCGACTATCACCCGCGAAAAAACTGAGCGCCGTTCAATGAGGAAACCTACCATGGATGACTCCTCACACTCAGGATCAGCTCGCGATCCCCAATCGATGGCGACTACTGCATCGTCTGGCAAGGATTATGCTCGCGGGGAGATGAAGTCAGGAAATCAGAGTGAGGGCGGAGAAAGAGGGGGCGAGGAACATGTCGAGGATAAGAAGAGGAGGAGCACTAGTGCGTTCAGTTGCCTGACCTCCTTGCTGTGGCCGTCGTCCCTGACTCCTTATGGTTTCTAGAAGACAAGCCTGTCCCCCAACCTCCGCAGGAGACACACGATCGGTCATCAGCGAGTACGTCGCCCGCGGCTACCCTTCATGGTACAAAGAGACTCACTGTGGCGATTGGGATAGGCGCCCACGATCGTTCCAGCAGCCCGATTAAACGCAAGCCAGTGCCTCCAGAATCGATCTCTCATCTCCAAGAACGTGAGCGGCATTGCCCATATTGCATGAGAATAGAGTGCGATTAAGACTGATTTTAGCTCCTGTTGTCGTAGACCTGAAAGATACGAGTATGGGTTCTTCCACTGGCTCTTCCGATTCAGAAGGTGAGAGACCAGGGTTTGTTTCTGCTTAATGCGGCGCTGATTTCCGATTGTGTAGATGACGAACTATATTCACCTCTAGATGATATAGAAGAAATCGAGGTGATCGAGAGACCGGGCAGTCGCTCGACATTGCAGACCCCTCCTCCTCCTCCTAACCCTCATCTGGCTGCACTTGGCGTCAAAGAACTCAATATGGAAGAAGAACGTGAGTTAATAGTGCTCCACTATCATGCACCTCAGAATTGACCCCATGCAGTTGCAGCCGCAGAAGCCTTCGAGGCTGTCACGAAAAACGACGAAGAAAAAGAGAAAATGGAACGGGACTTCGTCATGGCCAAGCAATTGGACCATCAACTCAATCATGATCCTCGCAAGAGCGAAGAAGGATCCATGCCGGGCAATTACGAAGCTGGAGACACCTCTAATCTCCGTTCCTCCGTTCGCTCAGTCGCCAGCAGCTTATGGAATGGCTCCGTCGAAAGTCAGCTCGAGAAAGCCAAAGCCAAGATCCAGTCCCTGAAGAAGAAGCTTGAAGAAATGGAAGGTCATGCGTACCATTATCAGAGGGCCTATCAGCAGGAACGCGTCCAACACCATAGGACGTACAGTCAAAGTAAAGCTTTGGAGATGGAATGCAACGCTGGAAGGAAGCATATCCATATGCAGGACGAGGAGTTGAAGGCGGTGAGGAATGAGTTGGGTGCTGTGAAGCAGCAGTTGAGCGACGCTGTAAACCTGTCGGAGGTTAGAGGGAAGGAGCTCAAGGGCGCGCAGGTGTTCTTAACCAAGGCCGACACCCTCTCTGTCACCGACGTCGTCCAAAAGGTCAACGCTCTGAACGAGGAGATCTTCCAGATGGCTGCGTTCCTTGGGGAGGTGCTCGTTTACGAGGTTCTCGAGCCCGACGCGAATAGGCAGGAGCACAGGCAGGCGGCGATCAACTCGACGTATGAGAGTGCCAGGCATACTTTGGGTGACACGCTGGCCAGTACGTTAGCCCATGAGTCGGTGAACGAGCCCAAGGAGCAGAGTAACCCACTCTTGGTGCAAATCGTCATGCAGATCGCTCTGACGAACTGGTGTGGCAATTTTGGACGCAGATGGACTTCGTATCAAAGGGTCGACAACGAGTCCGCAACTGAGGCGAAGGAGGGCCAAACTAAAGAGTCTGGCAGCAAATCCGGTATATCAAAACAACTCGACCACGACAGGTTCATAGCTGAGCTGTACGATAACATTCGTGACCATGGTAAGTCAATAGCGCTCCGAGTCACAACTTGCACCACAGTACTAATCACTGGCCAAATTGCAGAGGACCAAGCCGTCGCCGGTCGCTGGCGCTCACTTACGAAGGCGCATCTCCCATTCTCCACGACTGGATGGGACCACTCCTTAATGCTAGCCATCTGCTCCATCATGAGCGTCGCTGGGTGGGCTACTCGTTCAACCGAAGAGGTAGCCCAGATCGAGAAACGACTCAGTTCCATCTTCAAACCCCTCCTCGACCTGCGCAAAGCGACAGGCGAAGACGTAACCTCCGCTGACCTCGAGATCTCCTTCATCCAGCCCGGACAAAGTTTCGACCCGGCGTACATGGAAGACGAATATGCCGACGGCAGGAGCTCGTCCAAGAGCAAGAAGAGCGCACCCGAGGCCGTGATTAGTACGAGTGGGTTGGGGCTGCAGAGGCTTGTGGTAAAGAGGCCGAAGGCGGGTGGGGTACAGAGGCAGCTGGAGATTTTGTCCATGCCTAAAGTCGTGCTCGAGAAGACGATCAAGGAGGCGTTGGAGCCGCCCCCACCTGCCAAGAAGAAGAAGAAGCCTACGTCTGGAGATCCAGGAGCTGGAAGCACTGGTGGCGTCGGCCTTGGGGGTATGCTTGGCATTTGAGGTGTAGGTTACCTCGTTTCAAGTCAAATGTTTGTTCTCTTTCTTTACCAATGGCGCGGTGGACGGACATGTATACTTTGAATCCCGTCATGCCGGCTGTCTGTAATACAGTTGTAGTGCTGATATCGTGTGTATAATACTTGTACATGTTGCTCAAGTTCAATGATTTTCTGGCTTGCTCGTGGTTCCCTTCATCATATGATGTTCCATCTTCCCCGACTCGAATTTAAAGAGGACCACCGCAAGTTGGATCGATGAAAGGCTGATCAGACGGCTGAACTGTCTGTTTGAGGCCAATGACTGCTGCATACGGACAGTGTCACTCCCCGATAGAGCTATGGTAGCTACATACGCAGAAAACCTCATCTTCGGTGTGAGCAGCGGCCGGTAGCCTAAAGAGCCTTGAACTTCTCGATCCTTGGAAGCCGCGAGGCGAAACTGTGGTTAAAGTCGTCGCTTTGGATAACACCCCGCCGTGTGCTGTAACTGTCATCCAACTATCATCAAAGCCTCAGGCCGTCCGGCGCTCCAAACGAAGATTTGACAAATAGACGTACCACCTCGCGCTCGGTGTGAATATTATGTAGAGATTCTGGCGTCTGGCAAGAGGATCGGCAGACGAAGGAAGGGCCCGTTCCATAGTAGCAATAGTTGCTGTGGCTGGACGGTTCCCTGCCATTGTAGACTACCTGGCGCGGGTACTCTACATGGAGCCCAAGACGTATCCCGAGGCTCTGAGGCTGGGTACGGGTATACCGTTCAACCATAGGGAACGCAATCAGAGTGACATGCTCGAGCACTTTCGGGAGATTCGAGTAGTCTGATTGTAATCCTCACCGGAAGACGTAACATGCCAAGGTCAACTGGTCAGAGGTCCCTGGGAGACTCGACAACAAATGTTTCTTCCTATCTCAGTAGCACTTCGCGATATGTTCGTCTATTTTTTCGAAGATTGGCTCAAAGTCTCTCGGTGATGTACAGCCGGGTCAGCCTCGATACCTTCTAGGCCGGCTGGGATAGGTCGCGAAATTCAACTGGCGGGCATCGAGACTTCGGTTGAGAGGGAGATAGGTCAAGGTGTTTTTTGAGTCGTTGTAGCTTCCATTTCCNTTTTTTTCCCATAACTGAGCGCCAGGTCTTCCTGGCATCCTGAGCAGTGTACCCGAGCGCTTCAAATTGCTGCGTGATGCTACTAACAGTTCTAGGTCAAGATTAGCATGATGCAATTTGATTATTGTGTACTATCTACTCGCGCTTGCACCCTTTTCTCTTTATCGCGTCTCCGATCGTTAAGTTCTTCTACCGAATCCCGAGCGTCCAGTCAGAAGAGACTCTGTTCATCTAGAATAAAATGGTCTGAGAGTCTAGGCTTCAGCGACCTGGAAGGACGGTGAACGTTAGTAACTTCTTCGATCTATTATCNTTTTTTGTGTCTTCCAGTTTTCAATGCGGCAGGGGCCGGGCCTGTAAGGGATAAGGAAGGCTGGGCATTCNTTTTTCTATCCCTCGAATGTTTCTATCTCGATAATACTTGGTACTCTGGTTTTGGCACCAAGAGTAACTCACCTGACAGGGAATCGCTCATGAATTCAAGATGCCGGATTTCGGCCTATAGCTTACTGTGTGTGGAGTATATTACAAGATTCCAGGGTCCAGTCTCGGAAACTCCCTCTTGATTCCAGACAGGTGAAGTAAACTGTGGAACGAATGAGCACAAATGTCGGGGAATTTTACAGCTGATTTTGACGCATCGATCTCTCTTGCATTGAGGACAGTCGTTTTCTGAAACGTCAGTTCGCGCTTTGAGTCCTCTAAGTCTTGTGGCACTGTACGCGGAGTGTTTCAGAACTCGGTGAGATAAGAATACAGGAGAGTTGGCGCAAGCTACAAGTGCTCTCGAAGAGTAGGGCAGCCCACCGTGGCCCCGAAAGTCTTCTGGAGGACACCAGACTGGACACGAGAGGCTATCGAAACGCTGCGGGCATTCTGTGTTAGCAAAGCCTTTAGAAAACAATTAAAATTTATATTTGCAACGATCCCCGAGGGAATACCTACAATACGTCGATGTGCATCGTTGGAAGGAGACTCAGGTTTTCTTCGAGCTCTCGATGCCTTCCGTGCTGCGACTGTCGGCTTTTAAGCATTTCTGGATTTCTGGCACTTCTTCACCCACGATTTGACTTTTTCTGTACAATCCATAATACATGCCGATCAGTAATGCAATCACGTCTCTAGAACATTCAGCGAAATGCCTTCGAAATCGCTTTCACCATCAGACTCTTCAAATACTTGATCGGAAATGATGATATTCTCTCTGTGCTGAACGGTTTTTTTTTCGCAGGTGAGGAAGAGACCTTCAGTGCTGCGCCTCTCTGCTCTCTAATCGTCACCATGCCCCGGTGTTGGATGGAGCATCGGAACGCGTACCGGAATATTGACCCTGAGATCTGAGGCCTTTGCCAAACAGCGCGTCTACAGCTACAAATAACAGACAATAAACTACGTTTCGCTGGGGGCTCGCTAAGCATGTCTGTGTCCCTTAGGGAATCCCTAAGGTGCGGAGCTTGAAACCGGTGATGGGACTTCCAAATGCGGTACCGCCCACCTTTTCGGCCCTCGTTTGACTGCAAGCCAGCCAAGCGGCAGTCAATTGCAGCAACCAGGAGAGTCACATATATGCACTGGCAGCTCAAAAGCTCAAATACCTATCCAAGCAGCAAGAGCACATAAATGCTCAAAATGTGGGGAGACCTCAATCGAAGGGTGCTTGGGAAATTGAAGAATCAAGAGATACAGAAACCCTTGTGAAGGGTGTGGAGATTGTCTAGGAAAAGACAGCAAGAAGAAACAGAGTGGTTGCCACAATTTTCTACTCAAGAACCAGGGGCAAGGGCTAGGGTAGTTTGACTAGTGTAAATTGCATTGTATTGCTATAGGAAGAAGTACTGTACACTGATATTAGCTGAAATGGATTCATGCTGCTACAGGAGAATATGCTCATTCTGAGGAGAGTCTGGTTTGGAAATTCAACTTAGCTGGATGACAGTTTCTGGCCTGTTGAATTGATTTTACAAGGCATATCCAGTATTGAGAGATTTGCATACACTGTGGGAGCAACCTCAATAAAGAACAAGAGCCAATGGAGAACTGGGGATATTAGAGAGCTGAGGGAGGAGGTAGTGGGCAATATTATTTCTCTGACATGGTTGGCTGCTATGTAATTAGGGTGTGGGTACAGGGTAGGTAGCCAAAGTTGGATCTTGCACTCAAGAATCAGGGGCAGGGACTGGAGTAGTTTGACTAGCACAGATTGTATTGTATTGCTATAGGAGGAAGTTGTACACTTATATTAGCTGAAATGGATTCATACTGCTGCAGGAGAACAGTTTTATTCTGAGAAAAGTCTGGTTTGGAAATTCAACTTGAAGCTAAGTGATAGTTTCTGGCCTGTTGAATTAGTTTACATAGTACTTACAGGCTTCTACACACTGTAGGAGCACATTTAAAAAAGAGTAAGAGGAAAGAGCAAAAGAATGGCACAAAACATGCAAACACAACTCAAGTTTCCAACATTGTGAGCCTGAAAGATCTCAACACAATTTCAGTGCATCTAATGGTTCAATTTTAGCGTTCAGGGACTCATTCTTATTGTNAAAAAATTTCTGCTCTCAACGCNAAAAAACACAAAGAGGAGCACTTGGGAACTCACTAAGATATCATGCGAATACTACTCAATATTCCAGCCTCTTAGATACAAGAAAGAACACCTAATTGTGGCACTTTTAGCTGTTCAATTCAATTGTGTTAGGGCCCATTGTTGTTGTTGGAAATGCACGCCTCCGACGCAAAAAGCCGCAAGAGAAACGGCTCATTGTGCGCCAAGAACTTGCACAAACTGTATGGGAGGGTCCGCCAGCGTGAAACTCAGCAACGGATCAACCTGGCTTATCATATCTTATCAAGATCCACTAGGGAAATCAGAAGAAATGCTTATACAAAATTTAGACCTTGGCGTGTTCCTCCAAAATTTTGTCAGAGAGCCTCTAAAAATGACACGAGGCTTCAAAATTATTTATGGAGTTTTTCTGCTGCTGGTGATTATTTGACGAGGTAGGGAGTCTTAGGGAATTCCCTAACTGTGTGGCTGTGGTCTGGATATTAGTAATTTCCCATTTGGGAACTGCTGCTCCCTGACCGGCCGCACTCTCTTACCTTAACGACAGGCACAACCAGCTTGCCCTTCCGACTGTGAGTTGCTATCAAGGTAGGCTAAAACTCTTTCTCTTCTCTTATTTTTCTCTTTCCCTTCGATTATTTTATTTTTTTTATTTATATTTTGAGACACAGACATCTTTAGCGAGCCTCGCTGGGCTCGCTACTGATGAGTGTGGGCCAAAATAAAAATAAATAATAAAAAAATAAAGGAAGGGGAGAAAAAGAAAAGAAAAAAGAGAGAGGTTATTAGGGGAATTCAAAATTGCCGTCGCGCGCGCCACGAAACAAAAAAACCCGCTACAGTTCCTTTGTAAGCATGTGTGAGAAAGGCCGGGAGGTTGGCGGCTGACGGCGGAGAATCAAAAACGCATAGTGAACCCCAACGTGGGGTTACCGTTCCTTTCCTCCTCGATCCTCTAATTTGCTTATTCTCTGCGCTACCTACTTGTCTCTCACTCGTTTATATCTATCTAAATCTTAAATAATGTCTGCTCCCAGTGCCTCTGACGTTCTCAAAGCCCAAATCATCCTAGAACAGGCCAAACTTGCTAAAGCTAGCAAGCCCTCGAAGACCGCCATCCAGGAGGCTCCAGAGCCTGCTCTTGTCCGAGACCAGTCGAATAAGGAGAATGTTCCCCTCCTTTCAGATAAGGATGATGACATCCGGTGAGTACATGCTTCATATGTCATGTCTAGTTGCCTTTACCTCACATCGGTTCCTTCTTTAGATGGGCTAAGCATCCCGAATATACGGATCAGCTTCTCACTGTGATTGAAGCAAGCCAACGCTATCGGCGTGCATTTGGTTTTTCTCACAACCCAGATGCTCCTGCTGGCACCAGCGGAGGTCAGACGACCATCAAGCTCTGTCGCGAGATTGGGCAAGAATTATTCCCGGAGTCTCGTCGCACAGAAGCTAAACTTGGGCTTGCTGTTAAAAGCAGAATTGCATCGTGAGTGCCTTATGCTATATTTTCTATCACTGCTTCAACAGATGTCTTTCAGTATCAAGAAGGAGTACAACAAATACCGTGATCAGCTCAAGGAGACTGGTCATGGCTTGATTGTCGAAGGCCGTGAAGACGAAATCCGGGTTGGTACTGCGATTTATAACGTCTATGGTGCGTGTTGGATTCATCTATCTTTTTCTCTCTGTTTAACTCTTCTCGGTCAGACAAGATTAACAAGAAGTTCAAATGGTACAAGCGGCTGCATTTGCTTCTCACTTCCAGCCCTGTTTACGACTCATCTGCTGTTGCGAATTCGACAACACCCCTCGACACTTCGATTCTTGGTACAGCTTCTGTTCCAGTCACCATCTCTGCAGCTCCATGCACTGAGCCTACTGCTCCTGCTGCTGGTGATGTTTCTGGAAATGACAGAAGTGACTCTGACTCTGATGAGTCTCGTTCTGCTTCGCCACAGCCGCCTCACGATTCATCTCAGCCACCACCTTCAACACCACTTGCACCCCCACCTTTGCGACTGACTCAGTCTCTTGAGGATGCGTCTGTGGCTATCCCGCTCAAGCGCAAGGGAGGATCTGTGGACGCTTTGGCTGTTCTCGTTGAAGGTAAACGCCAGCGTCGTGAGCTCAAAGAGGAGGGGTTGTTCAGGCGGGAGCAGCTCCGACTTGAAGCAGAGGAGCGCCAGCGTCAGCATGAGTTGGCTATGCTTGACAAGAAGCTAGAGCTTGCCAAGTTGAAGGCTCAATCCTTTTAATACTATGTTCCACTTTTTGTTTATTCTCTATCTTTGTTAAGATATGCCACTAGGGCTTCTTTAGTGCTTCATGATTCAATGTTTTCTGCATCTCTAATTATTCAGGTATGCCAGTAGGGCTTCCTTTAATTCTTCACGTTTTAACCTTCCCCGTAATAGCTCCAATCGCTCAATACCCTCTGTGTTACCTTCTAGCCCCTCTTCACCAACTTCTGCTTGTTGCTCTTGACGTGCCATTTGTTCCCTACGCTCTTCCACCATAATCCGTTGACCTTCAATAAAGAATTGATCTGCGTTTAGATTGCTTGCTCTGTCGTGTCGTAAGGCAAAATTATGGAGGTGGATACAGCTTGCAATCCATAGCGTTGCAACATGCAACTCCTGTTCCTTGTCGATTCGAAGACGTAAGTGCCGAAGCGATCCG
The DNA here is from genome assembly GCA_027579435.1 of Candolleomyces eurysporus. Taxonomy (NCBI): domain Eukaryota; kingdom Fungi; phylum Basidiomycota; class Agaricomycetes; order Agaricales; family Psathyrellaceae; genus Candolleomyces; species Candolleomyces eurysporus. The sequence goes on from JANBPK010001629.1 coordinate 18,975, forward strand.
AATCTTCCTTTCAAGTAGCCCATGCAATGCTCTGAGCGTATACGAATGGTAGAGACATGGTAATTGTGTGTGCGGTTATCTGGATCCTGATTGTCGGGCCTGTTCATACCAATTATCAAATCATATAATAATTGGAGATCTGACTGATACTCACTCTTTGTATGGTGCTTGGCACCAAGTCCTCAATGGATAAGCTGAGTCAGCCCAAACAAAGTCTTCTGCACCCAGTAAGTTGGCATGCTCTTCAGGTAAGCGGGTAGCACTCCAGGCAGTGGCATCATGCTGGCTGCCTGGATAGCCTACACCATAATCAATAACAAATAGATCAGGTGTGTTGATTATCTTTCACAGAAAGAGATGTCAACAGGGTAAAACCAACCAAGAGAACACTCACTTGTACATTCAGAGAATAATTTGATTTACGATCAAAGAAGGTGTTGCCAAAGTGGTGGGGGCGTTGAAACAAGGGAACCAGTGTTCCGTCAACCATGCACCAGCCATTCCGCCAAGCAGGGCAAGACACTTCTTCTACCCAGGCTTTAGCTTCTTCAACTTTAGCTGGAGATGGCCAGGGCATGACTGCACGCCGAAACCGCTCATCACAAATAGCGGTCATCACCCTACTCGTCATTTTTTGCACAGTTCCATACCCAACCCCTGCCCAAAGTGCAACCTTTGTGACACTGGCAGCATTCCCATAATGACCAAAGCGGTATAGCACAACAGCCAATTGCTCGTTGACTGGCTTTTGTGGATGATTCGAGTTGTTGTGAAATACTGGGTGATGTTCGATGGCAGCCACCAGCTCATCAAAACACGAGGGTGACATTCGAAGAAATGATCGGAATATTTCTGGCCTTGAGGTTTTATAGGTGTTGAGCAGAAGCTGGAGGTTGATGTCGGTCTTTGGTATGGTTCCTCGCTCTTCTTGATATCGTTTGCCCCAGATTTGCTTGAGAAATTCAATAATCTCTGAGTCAGATGATGAACTATCAGATTCAGTATCGGAGTCGGAAGAGTCAGCCAGGGAAGTCAGAATATACAAATCAATAAGCTCTTGAGTTGTTCTGTGACGGTCTGTTGTGCGGGGCATGGTGAAGGCCGTCAGGATACAGGGAAATGATAATGTATTATCTATCAATCGCAATCACGACCATGAGCGCGGCGCCGCTTTAGAACCCCGCTGATCCTTACATTGCCTAATGTGGTCGCACGACTGTCTGACAAAGAAACTGTAGCGGGTTTTTTTGTTTCGTCGCGCGCGCGACGGCAATTTTGAATTCCCCTATTAAGACTTACTACAACTTCAGGACACCAGTTACAGTGCAGTAGGTTGAATGGATGAGGCTGTGCTCTCCTGACCTCAAATTTGATCGCGCCGCCCAGGACCCTTTATTGATTATATTTACACAGCCATGTCAGTAGCAACTCCGCTGCTACTGACGCTACTGGCAAAAAATCTCTCAAATAATCATATGGCATCATAAAAATACGAGAAAAATTCCAAGACTAGAGAGCTTTATTTAAAGTGGCTGTGCAATTTAATTTTGACTATCGAGCCCTTCAAAGCTCTGATATCTGCTGTTTTGCTACTGCATCTTATCATTTCAAGATAACAGTGTGATTAGTCAGCGCGCGCGGCCAAATTGTCAACTTAGGCTGTGATCTGCACCACACACATGCCAGACAGTGTTAGATAGGCACATAGCACTTAATATTGGTATATTTATGTAGATTGAGTACATAGAAACATGAATACAAGCCCAAATTGAATATATATATATAGAAATCAAGATGTATGGTTGACATTTGTAGCTGGATTTGAATAATTTGGACATGGAAGAGTAGGTTTACGGCTGTTACGACCTGGGCAGTCCAGTCTGTTGCACAGATTACAGGGATTAGGGCACTTTGATTTGTCTTTATTCCCAATACACCCTTCACCTTGCCCACACTTCCAGCATGTCCGTCGGGCACGCTTGCCAGTCCTTTCAGAGTCATCAGGGATTGGAGATTTCCGTTTCTGAGAGCTCAACCTTTGTGTTAGGGGATCAGCCAATGGTTGAGCTGAGCTAGGGATAACCAGATGTGCACGATCTGTGTTCCCAATAGTAGAAGTAGATGCACCTTCCT
>JANBPK010001630.1:0-21077 GCA_027579435.1 Candolleomyces eurysporus
TGTTTTTCTTATTGGAAGTGTTGCTTGGCCAACTTTGAACGAATTANTTTTTTTTGTCTTGCGTTTTCAGCTCGTCNTTTTTTTCGATTGTCTGCTCACTCACGCCGTTTGTGTATCATTCTATCACCTTGTCATAATCTTTCTGTTGACCTTCGTTACTTTTGGGACACGATTCTTTTGTGTGTAGATCACTGAGATTGATTGATACTATTATTGACGTATTTATCCCAGGTCTGAGTATGTTCACTACCTTCATTCGGTTTCAGTTAGGAATCGATATTGACTTATATGTCATAGTTTGGAAGGAGACAGGGTGATGACGGCGTTCACATCCTGTAGTCCAGGGAGGTCAATTCAACGCACCTCGCTCAATTCTGAATTGGTACGCACCTCATGAAATGTCTGCTTGAAGCTATCGCGGCTTGTCAGGTCGACGTAATACCTCTTGAATCTCGCGTACTTGTCACTCTCTCGATAAAGAACCAAGTCGTTCTTGAGACATGGGATCGTTCGTGCTAAGAAAGGAGCAGCAATCGCATCGGCAACAGACCATTGCCCCACAGCGTATCCGTCAGACGGTAAGAGAGCTTGAAGGGCTTCTATGGAAGGGAGAATGTTGCTTGGGTCGTTCCCCAGGGAGACGATGGCGTCCCAGGTAGGGACAAAGTTTGAAGTGATTGTTTCGATGAAAAGGTGCATTTTCTTGAGACTGTTGGGCGTAGCAGGAAGGAGCGGTTCGGTAGAAGTCAGGTTGACTATGAATTCGATGATTACGGTCGCATTGGTGAGCTGGAGGTATTGTACGGAGGGATCGTTTGGGTGGCTGCCTGTTTCTCCATATATTATCGTAGGAATCTTGAGCTATTGAGCGATATCAACACAAATGGATTATTTGGGTTTCTGAGCTTACCTTGCCCTCGGAAGTCACGTCAGGTCGACACCAGGTTTGTTTCTTGTTCCAATCAACTTCAAGGCGCTTGTACTCCACGCCTGATTCGATGAGTGCGAGCTCCACCTATTCCAGTCTCGGCGTACCGACAGGAAGATATACCAGGAGACGCACTCACGCAATGGGTCCAAGGACAAAGCTGTGGCAAAAATCAAATAAATTTGAGTGAAGATCGACATCATGGGTCAAGCTCGAGCACCTTCGAGGAACAGAGAGTGATTTCCTTGTTCATCGTGAAATCTGGCAGCCACGCGGGAACAAATCCACCAATTCTAGTGATACTGGGTGAGGTAGGTGCAAGAACCGGCCTCGAAAGGACGACCTGAACGATGAAACGATTGGCTGAATACAAAAATGATGTAGGGAAACATGATAAAGGAGACCAGCTAGCCAGGGTAGATCTGCCTTAACACCGCTGCGCTCAGCCACATTTCGTGATGTCGTAAACATCTGTTCTGGTGGGAAGGGAACAGGGCCGAAATGCTCAGAAATTTAGACGATCCACCGATTCGATAAAAGTTCTAAGCTCCCAAGGTTTTTGCCATTTACACTAGCCTGAATATGACAGGGAAAGAGTCAGAGTTAATAGAAGCACCAAGCACTAGGGAATAAACCGCGGAAGAGGATGAGAAACGATTGTGAGTAATTGAATGGCTATTGCCGCAGTACTCGGACCGAAAGGACACCGGTTTCCGAACTAGCTTCCAAAACATGGGAGCAACAGCATTCCGCTCTTCCTAACCCCGTCCTCTGATGGGAAAAGCAGAGGCGACGCCCTATCGAACATCTGCTGGGATCGAATCTCTCGAAGTAGACATCCAACTGTCAGTATTTACAGTCGTTTCAGTCAGTATATATTGGGTTCGATTGCGAATCCCCGTTTGTCGACGGGTACCCCCCACTTGACATACTCCCGCCTCTTTCGGAGAAATGACGAAAAAGCTCAGGGGCCCACAGCATTTTGCTCTATTGCCTACGGGAAAGAGCTATCAAAGCGGAGTTTGCATCTCAGAAGCGGACCGCTCAAGTGGAACTTAATGGAAAAGTCAGGATAAAAAAATGGAGGTCGGCCTAAGTGGACAAGAACAGCCGAAAGAGAACCAAGAGTGTGTACGTAGCGTCTAAAATAGTATTAATCTTATCAAAACTTTATTCGGTCCTCCCAGCCTGCCTTCACGGTACGAGTCCTATCATCCCTTCCTCGTCGCCGACTCTTGCGGTAAGCAAAGAGATCGGGTACCTGTTGGGTCGAAGTCGCATTGATACTTGGCCTGTCCCATCCTCAGCGCGGCTATGCAGACCATCTCAACGATCATAAATTCATCTCTGTCATTAGTGTGATGAACCCGACTCGGGCATAGCTGGTTGCAGGGTATAATCCTAGAACACTATATGTAAGTGAGCGTTCCTTCGACGGATCGCATGCAGGTTTGCAGAGGATTTGGAATGAGGGAGGATACTAGCAGCGTATGCATCACCTGAAGGTTACTCTCAGCACAGGAAGGCTCAAAAATGAAGGAAACCAGGCTGACTAAAAGGGTGCAGTGTATGTTACGACTGTGAAAGAGGATATTGCGCAAGATGAGAGAGAGGTTAAGGTTGTGAGTGATGAGAACGTGATTCCGGGACCTGAGCTTGCTATGTTCCCCTATATTCTATACACGTATAACTCTGCTTGCTTGCACTCTCTTGTAGAAAACCCATTGAAGTATCATCTGGCGCCGGTTGTGTTGATTGATATCTGATCCTGCGCTATATAGTGTGTGTGCAGAGGTAACGTCAGTGTTCGTCCCTATTCCTCTTAGGGTCACTCATGTTTTGACCACAAGTTTAGGATATCCTCAACTTCTTTCCATTGACATTGCAGGGTGACCGGTGACCGGTGACTGGCCATTACGGCAAGTCAGCTCTGCCCTCGCAAGTACTCCTGCCAGCTGCAAATACGGCCAGTAACGTACAATTTTCCGAGTTGATGGAGAAACAGAAAAAGCAGCTACTTCCTAAAGAAATTCGGTTGAGGAGCTCCTCAGAGGAAGCTCGTAGTTGGAACACAGACGCCGGGAGTGGAACATCGACGATTCGAACATGAATAGACCAATTAACATTCAAAGAAATTGAAAACGTGACCGGTGCTGACGAGCCAGTGATCTAAGTACATATAGAAGCAACAAATCGTACAGAAATCCGCTCAGAACTTCACCCCGTCCTCCCAATCTGCCCCCTTGGAGCCACCACTATCAGCCATCGCCGCCAGCAGGGATCGGGTGTCTGTCGGGTCGAAGTCGTATCGGTACCTGAGTCGTCCCATCTTCAAGGCCTTCACGCATATTGCAAGCGATGCTAGGTTCATGAGTGTCATTGGTATGAGAAGCCCTACTTGGGCGTAGCCAGTGGCAGGGTACCATCCAACGACACTATATGTGATGATCCCATTCACTGCCCGCTGACAGCTATTAGGAAGGTCCGGAGCGATTGAATAGAACAATCGTGTATACATCGCCTAGCAAATTTGTTAGTAGCAGTCTTAGTCTGTCGAGNAAAAGTGAGTAGCGTTCTAAAGCACTTACAATAAAATCCAATACCCCTTGTGTCATCGCCTCAAGCAGCCTCAAATGCCCATCATTACGCGCAGGAAATGGAGGTAAACCAAGAGCCCCCACGCCGAGGTCAGTCAAACTGGCAGCAAGGGTATGTCCTGACCACGATTGAGAATTCCACATCAAGGTACCAAATGTTTGCACTATATTTGCTAAGAACAGTGGGTGAGTTTTCCTCACATTCTGCATCGCCGCTGCTCGCTCGGCGGAGAAGTATCCACCAGACGAGTGATATGACACGGCATAGTCACCCGAGCGAAAAGGTGACATGGCGCAGGTGATATTCCCGAAGGAATCGACATAGTCCTGCCTTCCTCTGAAGTAGAGATAGAAGGCCGGACCTTCAGAGTCGACTGTGTGTGAGGTGCTCTTGCAAGCCCAAAAAGTCAGAGTAAGGTTGGTGTTTATCGTTGGATAGTCGATGACCGACTGCATGGCAGGTTCGAGTCCCTGTTCAGCATCACATACTCCAGATGCTGCAATGACTATCGTCGTGTTGATGTTGCTTAGAGCCCGGTATCGAATGGGACTGTTGTCACTTCGGGCGCAACGGATATTACTGTCCAGTCCTTGTTGCTGCATTGTGTAGCTATATGCATTCCGGAGGGGGGGGATCAGTCCACTGGTCGAGATCAAGTCCCCTAAACCCGAAGGGCCCAATCGGAAGGATGCCACGGATGGGCCCCGAAACTTGCACAGGCTCGTCAACAGTGACCTGTCGCGGTGTCAAGGCAAGGCTCTCGTTTGGAGAGAGCGTGAGTCCCTATTGATTGATCTTAGTCGAACCAAACGGGGGATATAATCTGCACCCACGTTGTTTCGGCCAGCTGAGAGGGCGTCGATCCTCTGAGCCTCAGAAAGACAAGTAGACCGCGTTACGTTCCGCGTAGTCTGAAGATTAATATGATAAAAGTCAGATTAAACCGTCGTTTCAGCTAAGATGGATGAATCATACCACCCAATCGCATGTATTGAGTATGCCCCAGCTCTCGATCACTGCCAAGCATTCACTATCCTCTGTTGTGAAGTCCATCTCCCGCCCAGTTACGACAGATGTCTTGTTGTACAGTCCCGGTGCGAGCAGTCCTGCCGTTCCAGACGGTATCAAAGCGAATCCTCCCAGCGAAAGCAATAGAAGAGCCAGTACCGCCAATCGTCGGCCTTGTCTAAACAATGCCCACCACTCCCCGATACCCCACATGAAGCTCATGTGTCGGAACGCCAGCAAGGCAGACACCCCAAACACGGTGACCCTGTCTTCCTTCATACCGATCCACTCCTGGCCATATCTCACAATCGCACAACCAAACAAAAAGGTGGCGATGATGCGATTGAACGTACCGAGGAGGGTGACAACGGCGGTGACTTGCTGAGGATGAGCGAGGACGTACTCAGACAGTCCTTGGGACATTTGGATCCCTTTTTTAGCGCTGAGAGCACCATAGAATGCCCAGGGCCAGATCACCATGAACAGGATGGCGAGTATGAGACATGTATCGTACAGCAGTCGACGCCTGCGATGGAGCGGAGTTGATGAATGAGGGGGATGAGAGGATTCAGCGTCTGGCGATGCCAACGTGCGGACGGTGGTGTCCTCTTTGGGGTTTATCTTCTCATCTTGGGATAAGGAGGTGGTGTTCGTCGTACCTCGATGCTTGAGGTCGGTCCTGCTCTCATCGCGTATGGCATAGTCGCCTGTGCTATTCTCCATGGCGCCAATGCGTTTCGGTATCCTATGCGATGATCAGTCTCATAGAAATAGTCGAGGGTGAAGCTGGGGGATAACCTGGTAGTACCCAGTGGTAGTACGGACGCGTAGCAGGGCTGATAAAGTCCCACTCCTCACTCGAGGCTTGCCATATATCCTAAACGATTGTGTGGCCTTGTAATTGGATGACTTGGTATAGCGCGCGCCCCTTGTAGTACGTCCATTCTGTCTGTCAATGGTCGGTCAATGTGTTCTTCCAGAAGCGCTTTACCGAAACGAGGGCTCGTAGACCTCGTGAAAACCCCTATTGAGATGCGTCCAGGAACCTTATAAGCCAGAGGAGTGGTTGATGGAAAGCGTGGCGTATCAAGCGCTGGAGATGGACAGACATGAATTCATTTCGTACGGCAACATGAGCCTCCCGGAGAGATAGATCCTCCCACCTGTCCTGTTACATCGATCACAAGGTCTTGAGCGCTCAAACATTGAGCAGTGTGCCCACTTCAAGTCCCTAACTCAGGCCGGGTCGGACCCTTCTGCGAAGTCGTCCAAGTTATAGCACCGTCCCCGACAAAGGAAATACCCAAACCGGGGTCATTATTTTTGCAAGTCGGTCGGTCAACCTAGTTGCACGATACATGGGGTGCTTGCTCGATTGCAGAGTGGCTGTGTACTCGGAGGGCCCAGGCTACACCGCATATGTGGCTGTGCTTGAATCCTGGGTTCAACGTATGGGGCCAACTTCAGGAGGAAGTCGTGCTATGCGGGCATTAACCTTCTAAAAATACGCAGCTACGGTACATGGGAGAATATATAGACGGAAAAGACAATGTCGTGCTCAAGTCGACTCGGAAGAATGAGAGTGGACGGTGAGCGCTTGAGCCTCAACGACGGTTCGCCTCAAGCCGGCGATGTAATCGGCAAGCCCTACCGCTGGGCTGACCGACAGATGTTTGCAATGTCAGCCACTATGGAAATGGCTATATAGTGGCCACCGATGCTCTCAATTCTTTTCCTCAACCGCTGCACTTGTACTATTAAACCCACATTCCTTCATTTTCGTTCGTTTAGTTTGATACGACCGACGCATCCACATTCTATTTCTCTATTCTTGCCCCCACCTACGCCTCTCTTTTACTCTTTTTGAATTCCCGTTTCTTCGCCATGAAGCTCACAGGCATCTTCTCTCTCCTTGCGATTCTCCTCCCCGTCGCGCTCGCCTCGCCCGCTGCCGTCTTACCCCGTGGGAACGACGACAACGGCAACTGGGCATCTTCCGCCGACGTCAGCTCAACGTCTTCCTCCTCTTCCTCTTCCTCCTCGTCCGGTTCTGGAGCTAGCTCGTCCTCCTCCTCCTCCTCCAGCGCTTCTTCATACAGCGGCGACAATAATAGCCATTCTGGCTCTGGGTCGGGATCAGGCAACTACTACGTCTACACCTCTGGCTTTGGTTCTAGCTCTAGTACCTATGCCTACCATTCTTCTGGCTCCGGCTCCGACTCTACCGACGGCTACTACGTATATACCAGCGGCAACGAGGGGAGCGGCGCCAGCTCCAGTGCCAGCTCCAGCGCGTCTAGCAGTGGTGGCGAAACCAGCTCAAGCTCCAGTGCAAGTTCCAGCGCTTCCTCTTCCGGCGAGAACAAGGGCAGCCACAATGGCGATGGTAGCGAAAACTCTGGGAGCGATGGCTCGGGCTCAGGCGATTCTTCTGGTATGTTCCCATTTCTCCCCTTTCGTTCGTGGCTGACCTTCTGCGACTGGCCTTAGGCGGGTCCAATGGGTCTTCTGGTATGTTCATTTTCTCCCTTTGTTTGCAATCATAGCTGATGTTTACCGATCGATGTAGGTTCTGGCAGTGGTAGTGGCTCGGGCAACGACATTGGCTACGGCTATGGCAACGACGAGGCCAATGGAAGCGGAAACGGACGCTGCGACAACAGCAATGCCTGTGAGTTCTCGTCTAACTTTACTCTTTCCGACTCACTCACGCTCTACTCTAAGTTTCAAATGACGTCCGCGTACTCAACTTCGCTCTCAGCCTCGAGCATCTCGCCGAGTCCTTCTACAATACATCGCTCTCTCGCCTCAGTCAGGAAGATTTCCGTAATGCTGGCTATCCTGACTGGGTCCGTGGTCGATACCTCCAGATTAAGGACCACGAGCAGACCCACGTCCGATTCCTGCACAACGCCATTCGAGGGTCAGGAGCCGCACCAGTGGAGAGGTGCGAGTATCGCTTGTAAGTCCTTCGTTTGACCATGTCTCCATCCGATGAGGTTGCTGACGTCTATGTGCAGCCCTGATTGCGACGTGAAACAGTTCATCGAGCTGAGCGTGGCTATTGAGACAGTCGCTTCTTCGGCTTATAACGGCGCTTTGAGCCACCTTCACAACGGAGTAGGCTTATACCTTTACACTTTGAAAGATCTCGTTCACTGATTATCTTTGTAGGAGTATATCGCCGTCTTCGGCTCCATGATGGGTGTGGAGGCTCGTCATGCCGCTTGGATCAACTCTGCGGTCAAGAAGCAAAACCCATGGAACACCGCCTTTGAGGTACGAGCTTTTCGTCTTGACTAGCGCTTGTGCTCACGTTCACGACATTTCCTTCTTTCATTCCCTGCAACTTTTTAGACACCGATCACCTTCAACCAAGCTTGGAGTATCGCCAAGAACTTCATTTCTTCCTGCCCGTTCAATGAAGATGCCTCTTCTTCGTGGTCGTCCTCTTCGTCTGCTTCGTCCTCTTCTTCCTCGTCTTCGTCTGGCTCTGGCTCTGGTTCCGGATCTGGCGTCGCATGGTCTTCCTCCGAATCCTCGGCCTCATCCCAGTCTTCCTCCAGTTCCTCTTCGTCGTCTGCTCTCCTCCCTGAAGGTCTACGTGCATTCCCACCTCTCCACCTCCCTGGTCTGGTCGAAGCCGGCACCAAAATCGAGATTTCCTTCCAAAGCACCGACTTCAAGCATGAAGAATCTATCTTCGCTGCTTTCATCATCGGAACCGGAACTTTCATCGAGCGAGTTGAGGTTTCCGACTCTGCGGCTAGCGAGGGTGTTGTTAGAGGGTACGTTAAGGTGCCGAAAGAGTTGAAGGCTAAGGGTGCTGTGTATATCACGATCGTGCGAGGAGGTAGTGCTCGGGATGAGAAGGAGGTTAGGGTTGTGGGTGATGAGAATATGGTCGCGGGGCCTGCACTTGTTATGTTCCCTTTCAATTCGTGGGGTAAGGCAGAGGCGGAGAGTGAGGATCAGTGGGCTTGGTAGACGGATGCCGTTTCTTTGGTATGATTCGGTTTGACATCTTTCGTTAGGACTCGCATTTCTCAACATCGACCGATTCATTTCATTTATCTCTCCTTTTCTCTTCTCCGTCCCCGTCTTCTCTTTTCTATCTACTTCGTGATAGTCTTCCTGTGAGGGAGGTCGAATACGTTCGGCTCTTCCTGTCCACATATACCCTTTATTTTATCATTCGTATACGGTCTTTTCGACCTTCCGATCATTCCTTAGTTTCTTCACTGTATAGTCTCTATAAAATCATTCAAATATCACTCGAAGTCGTCTTGTTGTAGGCTCTGAAGATCTGCTGGCGCGCACACTGTCGTGAATAAGATTCTCAGCGATTCCCTCATCTCCAGCGTGGAAGAAAGTAGAGTGAACATATCTCTTCCGCCCTTACCCTCGAGGGCTCTCGCTTTCTCGTCTTACTCAAAACGAGGCGACACCCGATAATGCGACCCGACCCGACCGTACATTGAATACTGCTTGTGAACAACAACTAAAAAGACGACGATTGGGATGCCACCGTGCTGGTGAGACCTCTGCCATTTGCCTCTACGGTGCGGTGTATATCTACGTGCTTTCCAGTCGCTCGCTTTCTCCTTCTCTCGTTCTTTTGCTTATTTCCTAAAAACCATTGGATGGGTGTACTACCGAACACTTTTCTTAAGCTAGAAGAAATGGAAAACAGAAGGTCAGTTAGAAGGGCGCGGTTTCCTTCGCCCAACATTCTCTCCTTCTGACTTGCACCCCGTTCAGAGAATATTATTCAAACCAACAGGCACCGTGAGTTCACCAACCTTATCATATTCGCAAGCCAAGTCGCCCTGCTGGCCCTCGAAGTCGGCGTTTAGGTAGACAAGCGGAAGGTGTGGGCCGATTCAACTTGGAATGATGAACATAGTACATATATGCAGTCGATTCAATTCCATTTTGACGGAGAAGACGGCGGCTACATCAAACGGCGGATATTAGATTGGGGCCCCCATGTTCAAGTAATCATACAGCAAGAAAAAGAAAGAAAAATTGGGTTCAACGAGAGCTTGCTTGACTCGCCCTGATTCTACGAGAAACTTCCATCCATCCTCGGGTAGGCCCCTGGCCGACGGTTGTGCACCCTAGAGTGAGCGATTGCTCCTAGGCAGAGGGTCCGAGTCGGACTCAGCTGCAGGATCAGCTATACGCACTCCGAATCCCAAGTGAGCATACCAATCTCTGGTTTTCTGTGTCGTAGCTTCGTCAAACGGGGAAGACACGTTGGGTATTGTGGGTCCATGATAAACCCAAGTTATGTAGAATCACACTTCTGCGCCGGATCCACATCGTTTTGATGTACTTAGACCGAAGGGGAAGATGCAGGGGAGCCGGAGAACGAGTTCCGTCAAATGGGACTCGAGAACGGTAAGTTTCCGTTTGAAAAACAAACCAGGCCCACCGCGATACACCGAGGTTGGTAACAGATCTGACCCAGGCTTCGTAGATACAGAGTGGTAGTGGAATTCAATGTTAACCTTCCTTTGCTGTCCATCTCCTTTTCTCCTTCTATGAGCAGTCTGTGATCCTTGTCTTTCCCGATTTTACAGCGGTTTGAGGTTCATGTTCATCAATTTCATTCGTGAGGAACAATGCTTCATCTTAGCTTCATCATTCAGCACGGCGAGTTTCGAGCTCTGAGCCGCCTAGCTCTTGGCGGCGCCGTCAGGTTAGTTCCGCGACTGGAAAAGCAATCTCCTCGTCCGTCTCTTCCTGGTTTTCCTGCTCCTATTCGTCTTCTGCCCTCCTCCTTGAAGGTCTCCGTCCATTCTTACCTCTCCACCTCCCAGCTCAAATCGAAGCCGACACCAAAATGGAGTTTTTCTTCCGAAGTACATACCCCGACCGTGACGAATTCATCTTCGCTGCTTTCATCATCGGAGCTCAAACTTTCATCGAGCGGGTTAAAGTGTCTAACATTGACTTCCGCTAGCGAGGGTGCTGCTCGAGGGCATTTTAAGGTGTCGAGGCAGCTTGAAACTAAGGGTGCGGTGTATGTTACGATTGTGCCAGGTAGTGCGCAAGATGAGAGAGAGGTCAGAGTTCAAGAGGATGATGAGCGCATGGGTGCGGGACCTGCGCTTGTTATTTTCCCTTTAATTAGTGGGGCAAGGCGGAGGGCGAGAGTCAGGATCGGTGGGCGCTTTACGGCAAGTTAACTCTGTCCACGCAAGTACTCCTGCCCTGGTGTCTAAACATGGCCAGCAACATGCAATCCCCTGAGCCGACGGAGGAGAGAGAAAGCCGCCCCTTCCTCAAGAAATTCCGGTGAAAAGCTCTCAGAGCACACTCGTATTCGGCACACGGGCGCTCGGAATGGAACGCCGGCAATTTGAACATAAGCAGGCCAATCAACATTCAGAGAAATTGAAAGCATGACCAGTATTAATTAACGAGTGATATAAATAGGAATCGGATAGAAGCGAGGAATCGTACAGAACTCCATTCAGAACTTCACTCTGTCCTCCCACCCTGCCTCCTTGGAACCACCCCTATCAGCCATCGCCGCCAGCAAGGATCGGGTGTCTGTCGGGTCGAAGTCGTATCGATACCTGAGTTGTCCCATCTTCAAGGCCGTCGCACATATTGCGAGCGATGCTAGGTTCATGAGTGTCATTGGTATGAGAAGCCCTACTTGGGCATAGCCAGTGGCAGGGTACCATCCAACAACACTGTACGTGAGGATCCCATTCACCGCTCGCTGACAGCTATCAGGAAGAGAGATTGAGTAGAACAATCGAATAGACATCGCCTGGGAAAATTGTTAGCGCAGTCCTAGTATGCCGAGAAAAGTGAGTAGCATTCTATGGCACTTACGATGAATTCCAATAACCCTTGGCTTATCGCCTCGAGCAGCCTCAAACGCCGATCGTCAGGCTTAGAAAACGGGGACAAATCAAAAAGCTTTACGCCGAGTTCACTCAAACTGGCTTCGAGGGGATGTCCTGACCACGTTTGAGAATTCCACACCAATGTGCCGAATTGCGTTACTATGTCCGTTAAGAACGGTGGGTGCGTCTCCCTCGCAGTCTGCGTCGCCACTGCCCGTTCGGCAGAGAAATATCGACCGGACGAGTGATACGTCACGGCATAGTCACTCGAGCGAAAAGATGACAAGGCGCAGGTGATATTCCCAATGGAATCAGCATAGCTCATCCTTCCTCTGAAGTAGAGATAGAAGGCCGGACCTTCAGAATCGACTGTGTGTGAGGTGTTCTTGCAAGCCCAGAAAGTCAGAGTGTAGTGGGTGTTCAGCGTTGGATAATTGATGAACGACGACGGGATTGCATTTTCGAGTCCCTGTCCAGCATCACATACTCCAGATGTTGCGATGATGCGCGTCGTGTTGATGTTGCTTATAGCCTGGTATCGAATGGGACTGTCGTCACTTTGGGCGCAACGGATATTAATGTCCAGCCCTTGTTGGTTCAGCGTATAGATATACGCATTCTGAAGGGGGGAATCAGTCCATTGATCGAGGTCAAATCCCCTAAACCCGATGGGCCCAATCGGAAGGATGCCACGGATAGACCCCAAAACTTGCACAGGCTCGTCAACAGTCACCTGTCGTGGTATCAAAGCCGGATTCTCGTTTAGAGAGAGCGTGAGTCCCTGTCAATGGATATACGCTTTAGTCGAAGCATATGGGGCATACAATTCGCACCTACGTTGTTTCGGCCAGCTGAGAAGGCGTCCATCATCTGAGCCTCAGAAATACAAGTAATCCGCGTTACGTTCCGCATAATCTGAAGATGAATATAGTAAAGGTCAGATTGAACCATCGTTTCAGCTAAGATGGAGGAATCATACCTTCCAATCGCATCTATCGGGTATGCGCCATCCCTCAGGCTCCACCCGCAGAAAGCACGTACTATTCTCCGTTGTGAAGTCCATTTCCCGCCCTGTTACAACGGATGTCTTGTTGTACAGTACCGGTGCGAGCAGTCCTGCCGTTCCAGATGGTATCGAGGCGAATCCTCCCAGGGAAACCAGTAGAAGAGCCAATACCACCAATCGTCGTCCTTGTCTAAATAATGCCCACCATTCCCCGATACCCCACATGAAGCTCATGTGTCGGAACGCCAGCAATGCGGATATTCCAAACACGGTGACCTTGTCTTCCTTCACACTGATCCACTCCTGGCTATACCTCACAATCGCACAGCCGNAAAAAAAAGGTGGCGATGATGCGATTGAGCGTACCGAGGAAGGTCACAATGGCGGAGACTTGCTGAGGATTGGCAAGGACGTACTCGGACAGTCCTGGTGACATTTGGATCCCCTGTTTAGCGCGGAGAGCGCCGTAAAATGCCCAGGGCCAGATCACCATGAACAGGATAGCGAGTAGGAGACATATATCGTACAGCAGTCGACGTCTGCGATGGAGCGGAGTTGATGAATGAGGGGGATGAGAGGATTCGGGGTCTGGGGATACCAACGTGCGGACGCTGGTGTTTTCCTCGGGGTCTATTTTCTCTTCTTGGGATAGGAAGGTGGTGGTGCTCGTCGTATATCGACGCTTGAGGTCGGCGCTGTCCTCATCGGGTATGGCACAGTAGCCTCTGCTGTTCTCCATGCCGCCGACGCGTTTCGATAACCTATGCAATTGTCAGTCTGACAACAGTAGTCGAGGATGAAGCTGGGAGATAACCTGGTATAGTACCCAGTGGTAGTACGGAGGCGCAGCGGGGTTGAGAAAACACCGCTCTCTACTCAAGCCGTGCTGTATATCTGAAACGATTGTGTGTCATTTGAATTGAATGACTTGGTGATTCAACTCCCAAACCTTGTATACGTCTGTCAATGCTCCGTCGATGTCTTCTTCCGACTTCCCGAAATGAGGGCACATAGACGTCGTGGAAACTTCTATAGAAATGTCCCCAGGAAGCTGTGAGCCAGACGAGTGGTTGATTGAATGGCGGCGTATTAGGGTTGGAGAAGGACGGACATGAGTTAACTTCATAATGCCAAGTACAGCAACATGAACCCGGAGAGATAGACGGTCTCCCACCTGGCTGGCTACATTGATCACAAGATCTTGAGCGCTCAATGACCGAGCGGTGTGCCCATTTCAGGTCCCCAACGGACGCAGCACCTTCTCTGCTAGCCTGACTACCTTCAAAACCTACTACATGACCGAAGCTATCTAGTTTGTAGCACCGTCCGCGACAAAGGAAATACCCGAATCAGATTCATTCGCTTTGCATGCCGGTCTGTTAACTTTATTGCACGATTGGGAGCGCTTGCTTGATCACAGGGCCCAGGCTTAGGCTGACACCCGCACATATGGCTGTGCTTTGATCTCTGAGCTCGTCAGGACAAAAGGCTGACCCGTGGGAACGACGGCAACGGCAACTGGGGATTTTCTGTTGACAGCACCTCCTCCTCCTCCTCCTCCGGTTCTGGAGCCAGTTCGTCATCCTCGTCGGTCTCCTCCAGCGCTTCTTCATACAACGGCGACAATAATAACCATTCTGGCTCTGGGTCGGGATCAGGCAACTACTACGTCTACACCTCTGGTTCTGGCTCTGGCTCCGGTATTGGAACCTATACTTACCATTCTTCTGGCCCCGGCTCCGACTCTACCGACAGCGAGAACAAGGACAGCCACAATGGCGATGGTAGCGAAAACTCTAGGAGCAATGGCTCGGGCTCAGGATCAGGCTCAGGTGATTCTTCTGGTACGCCCCCATCTCTCCAACCTCTCGTTCGTGGCTGACCTTCTGCGGCTGACCTTAGGCGGGTCCATTGGTTCTTCTGGTACGTTCGCTTTCGCCCTTTGCTTCCAATCATAGCTGATGATTACCGATCGATGCAGGCTCTGGCGGTGGTAGTGGCTCAGGCAACGACATTGGCTATGGCTATGGCAACGATGGCAACAGAAGCGGAAACGGACTCTGCGACAACAACAGGGCTTGTGAGGTCTCCTCGTCTAGATTTACTCTTTTAGACTCACTCATACTTCACTTAAAGTCTCGAATGACGTCCGCGTACTCAACTTCGCTCTCACCCTCGAGCATCTCGCCGAGTCCTTCTATAACACATCGCTCTCTCGCCTCAGCCAGGAAGATTTCCGTAATGCTGGCTATCCTGACTGGGTCCGTGGTCGATACCTCCAGATCAAGGACCACGAGCAGACCCACGTCCGATTCCTGCACAACGCCATTCGAGGGTCAGGAGCTGCACCGGTGGAGAGGTGCGAGTATCGCTTGTAAGTCTTCGTTTGACCATGTCACTGTCCGATGAGATCGCTGACGTATACGTGTAGCCCTGATTGCGACGTGAAACAGTTCATCGAGCTCAGCGTGGCTATTGAGACAGTCGCTTCTTCGGCTTATAACGGCGCTTTGAGCCACCTTCACAACGGAGTAGGCTTATACCTTTACACTTTGAAAGATCTTATTCACTGATTATCTTTGTAGGAGTATATCGCCGTCTTCGGCTCCATGATGGGCGTAGAGGCTCGTCGTGCCGCTTGGATCAACTCTGCGGTCAAGAAGCAGAACCCATGGAACACCGCCTTTGAGGTACGAGCTTTTCGTCGTGACTAGCGCTTTTGCTCACGTTCACGGCATTTCCTTCTTTCATTCCCTGCAACTTTGTAGACACCGATCACCTTCAACCAAGCTTGGAGTATCGCCAAGAACTTCATTTCCTCCTGCCCGTTCAATGAAGAAGGCTCTTCTTCGTGGTCGTCCTCTTCGTCTGCTTCGTCCTCTTCTTCCTCGTCTTCATCTGGCTCTGGTTCCGGTTCCGGATCTGGCGTCGCATGGTCTTCCTCCGAATCCTCGGCCTCATCCCAGTCTTCCTCCAGTTCCTCCTCGTCGTCCGCTCTCCTCCCTGAAGGTCTACGTGCATTCCCACCTCTCCACCTCCCTGGTCTGGTCGAAGCCGGCACCAAAATCGAGATTTCCTTCCAAAGCACCGACTTCAACCGTGAAGAATCTATCTTCGCTGCTTTCATCATCGGAACCGGAACTTTCATCGAGAGAGTGGGAGTTTCCGACTCTGCGGCTAGCGAGGGTGTTGTTAGAGGGTACGTTAAGGTGCCGAAAGAGTTGAAGGCTAAGGGTGCTGTGTATTTCACGATCGTGCGAGGTAGTACTCGGGATGAGAAGGAGGTTAGAGTTGTGGGTGATGAGAATATGGTCGCGGGGCCTGCGCTTGTTATGTTCCCTTTCAATTCGTGGGGTAAGGCAGAGGCGGAGAGTGAGGATCAGTGGGCTTGGTAGACGGATGGTGTTTCTTTAGTATGGTTCGGTTCGACATCTTTCGTCAGGACTCGCATTTCTCAACATCATCCGATCCATTCCATTTATCTCTGCTTTTCTCTTCTCCATGCCCGTCTTCTCTTTTCTATCTACTTCGTGATAGTCTTCCTACGAGGGAGGTCGAATACGTTCGGCTCTTCCTGTCCACAGATACCCTTTATTTTATGATTCGTATACGGTCTTTTCGACCTTCCGATCATTCCTTAGTTTCTTCACTGTATAGTCTCTATAAAATCATTCAAATATCACTCGAAGTCGTCTTGCTGTAGGCTCTGAAGATCTGCTGGCGCGCACACTGTCGTGAATAAGATTCAGGGATTTCCTCACTTTCGGTGTCAAAGAAAGTAGAGTGAATATATGTCGTCCGATTCGACTGGTTCTCGCCTCTTCTGACTCAAAATAAGGCGACACTCGACAACGCAACCCGAACCGACGGTACGTTGAATACGGCTTTTGAACAACAACTAAAAAGACGACGATCGGGATGCCCCCGTGCTGGTGAGACCTCCATTTCCCTCTACGTTGCGATGTATATCTACGTGCTTTCCGGTCACTCACTTTGTCCTTCTCTCGTTCTTTTGCTTCCTTCCTTAAAACTATTGGATGCGTGTACCACCCAACACTTCCCGGACTCCGCTATGTGACTGCAGTAAGGCTTCCAGCTTGAAGGAATGGAAGATAGAAGGTCAGGTACATATACAAGATGTGGAAGAGGTGCGGTATCCTTCGCCCGACATTGCCTCGTCTGACTTGCGCCCTGTTCAAAGAATAGCATTCAACTGACAGGCACTGCGGTTGACTAGCTCATCATATTCGCAAGCGAAGTCACGCTGCTGGCCCTTGAAGTTGGTGCTTGGGTGGACAAGCGGAAGGTGTGGAACCGATTCAACTTGGAAAGATGAACCTAGTACAGATAGACAATCGATACATTTTCATATTGACGGGGAAGACGGCGGTCACCTCAAACCGCGGATATTAGATTGGGGGTCCTATGTTCAAGTAGTCAAACGGCGGAAACAAAGGAAGGATAGGTGCAACGAGAGCTTGCTTGACTTGCCCTGATTCTATGAGAAATTTCCATCCTATTCTCGGGGAGGCCATCGACCCACACTTGTGCACCCTAGAATGAGCAGTTGCTCCTAGGCAAAGGATCGAACTCAGCGTTGGGTCATCTACATGTCTTTTTGTCCCAATGCACTCATAGAGGCCAAATACGGGACCAGCTATACGCACCCCCGAATCCCAAGCGAGCATACCGATCTCTGTTACTCTGTGCCGTAGCTTCGTTGAACGGTGAAGGTTGTGATGGGTTCATGATGAACCCGAATGTTGTGCGTTTCCGCTGACACCTGACCCAGCAGCGCCCAAGTTACATAGCATCGCACCTCTGCGCCGGATCCACTTTGGTTTGATGTACCCAGAGCGGGAAGATGCGGGGAGTCGGAGAACGAGTTCCTTCGGACGGGACTCGAGAACGGTAAGTTGACAACCATACCAGGCCCACCACAATACCTCGAGGTTCGCAACAGATCTCCAATGGAGGGCACGCAGAAGCTGGGTGACCTGAGCTTCGTAGATATAGAGTGGTAGCGGAATTCAATTTACCTTCCTTTGCTGTCAATCTCCTTTTCTCCTTCGATACATCGTCTGTGATCCGTATCTCTCCTAATTTTACGGCGGTTTGACGTTCATATTCATCAATCTGATTCGATGAGGAAACAATGCTTCATAATTCAGCGCGGCGAGGTTCGAGCTCTGAGCAGCCCGCAGCCCACCTCTCGGCAAGCTCGGCGCCGTCAAGTTAATTTTGCAACTGAAGCAATCTTCTTGGCGATCGCGAAGTCTGGCCGGAGCGGCTTTGTCTTGCGCTTAGATCCTTGTCATGAGCCTGGGTGATATCAAGTTTCGCTGTGTCACACAACACAGCATATGGCCGTTCCTTGTCGGGACCTTTTGCTGTTACTATGATATATCATATGCCCTTTCGTCGGGACACTTATCGTCCATCCATGTTCCCACTAGTGCTGTTTGCCCTGCACCGACACCTAATGCCCAGTCTACTGTCTAAAATGGCAAATTTCCTCGACTTGGCGGGTGAGCTGAGGCCTTGTTCCTGATCCACGTCTATAAGACATATGCCAACCATGAGATGATAGATGGGAACAGACTGGGATCAGACATGGATCAGAAGCGAACAGTTCACGTCAAGCACAGTGCCACCAGCCGCTCTTTTTCCATCGCAGCTTTTNCCCCCCTTAATTCGCACACGGTCAGCATCGAGTTCCGTCGGGAATGGATATCTGGAGAGTCATAGAGCGGAAGCCTGAAGTGATCGGAGCTCTTCTCTTTCGTTCCCCTCCCACCTTCCCTCATATCCCTTTCGATGTCGGATGAGCTGCGNAAAAAAACTGATCGAAAAGGAGAAATTTAGGAGGTAAGTACGCATTGTATGAGACAAGTGGTTACGTTGAATGCCTTCCAATACAATTCAGATTGAGCATGAATGTTCAAGTCTCCAGCGTCAGTAAGTGCTGGGATCATCAA
This sequence comes from Candolleomyces eurysporus, assembly GCA_027579435.1. Taxonomy (NCBI): domain Eukaryota; kingdom Fungi; phylum Basidiomycota; class Agaricomycetes; order Agaricales; family Psathyrellaceae; genus Candolleomyces; species Candolleomyces eurysporus. Next base: position 18,385 of record JANBPK010001630.1, read on the forward strand.
CTCAACCTGCCAACCTTTGACCACCGCAACATCACAGCTGTTCTATACTTTGACTATGCTTTGACGATCATCGACGAAATCGAATACATTTGGCGTTATCCATGGAAACTGACGACTTTGTTCTATGTTTTCTGCCGTTACTCGCTCGTGGCCAATGTAGTGTACTTGGTATCAATTCAACCAGGGATGACTTCGACGGAGGCGAGTGTGAATCGTTCCCATTATTTGTCGCCGTGTGACTGATATCCAATTTAAACCCAAAGTTAGTGACCCTTCCATTCTTTTCCTGTCATCCTCGTTTGAAGTCTGATTGGCGCACAGGTGTGACATTGGATATATAACCTCGGGAGTGCTGAGTATCTTGGGACATGCAGGGATCATAGGTGCGCCTGTCCATTTTCACGTCGGCTTCGTCGTTCAACGAGAGAATGAAGCCGTCTGGGGTCTTCGGACTTCGGCCATTTACAGCAAGAATAAGGTTGTCTCCGGTCTCCTCGGGGCACTAGGACTGGTGGTTCTACTTCTGCTCATTGTCAGAGCTCCCTTCAACCATTGCCAAGGTCCCGCCCATCTTCAGGGGTACGAGCTAAGCCATCTGCTTTACATCTTCTGTTCTGATAAATCACTGTACAATTGGTACTAGAAGTGAGTCNTTTATGCTCACTCTAATTCTTGTCTCTCAACTTCTTTTTTCAGTTCGAGGAGCAATTTCTGTGCTCATGCTGTTGTATGAAGTCACAGCATTTCTTCTCGCTGCCTTTAGTGCATGGAGGACCGTACGAGAAAATTTCAAATTTAGAGACAAGCCCAAAGCCTCTCTCCACTATGTCATCTTCTCTCAGGGTACGTATCGCTTTGCTATACAGATCCTGTCTGATCCAAGATACAGGGTTGATTTACATCACGTCAGCCTCAATCTCTAGCTCATAATTGGGGATGACTTTATCTGATGTCCTCCCAGTGCTGTCGTTGCTTTGTCGGCAACAAGTCTCGCACTAAATTACGTAAGTCCAAGTTGTTTAAGAGCATATTGTGACAGCCACTTATGTTGGTGATCTAGTCGGTTGATCAAATCTTTTCAAGACTGGCAAACAGTTTGAAGCTCCCGTAGGTGTTCACCCATCATTTTTGGTTCTATTGAATCTGTATCCAGTGGACATTAACATTGATTGACCTTTGAAGCCTCTCTGGACATCTTACAGCCCGATTTATTATCCAACTCAGAAAATGGCAGCAACATAGTCAACATATTGACTCCCAGAACGCACTATCCTCAATACAGTTCTTTGTTGAGGAAAATGACTCAAGCATCTCCATTTTCAGCCAATTCAGTGCCATTGATGAACTGGGCAAAGATGTAGGGCCCAAGCCACAGTCAGGAGAGCCACTGAATTGCATTGAACCAGCAGAGAGCAACACAAACCAAGGAAGGAAGTTGGACAACAACAATAATTCTGAAGGCCCAAGGTGTCTCAATGTGATAATGTAGCCAGTTCAATAATTGTAGCCTAAACCACCATTTATTGCTGTCCACAGACCTCTCCATACCTCAGGCAGTCCTCCAGATCCCCTTTCAGTACTTCAAAGTTCCCAGCCTGGTAAAATGACAAGGGGGATGGGAATGAGGCTTCCATCTATTCTTCACAAGTCTCAAGCTTCAACCTCTGTGGTCACACTTGACTCAACATGCAAGAGGAGCAACCAGAAAAGGCCAGAATATCAATTGCACTCTCTTTGAGTATACAAACACATGTTTTTAGAAAGATAGAAATAAATGAATGTATTAAGACAAGCTTTGAGTCCTAACATTGGTGAATTTCTATGAATGCAGCTCAAGTTCCAATAAGTCTGATCAGTTCCAAAGCCATAAAGACTTGGGTTCTGTAACTGGTGGTCAAATGCCAAGAAATGTTCTGATGTAGGACCCAGTCATATTTGGGTGATCAAGTGGTCACCTGAGTTTAATCTTCAGATTGAGAGTTTAATTCCTGTTCATGGCCAGCTCAATTTGCAGTTAATTTTTTACTTTCATTGATCCTACAAGTGGAATAACACAGAAGGGCTTTATTTATATTGAGTTTGACCAGGTTTCAGTCTGGCACCACATCCAAGTTGCAGAATACTCTTGAGTTGAAACATCTGGCTGTCTGGCAAGAGCCTGAAAGCCTGACCTACCAGCCAATTTCCAAGCCATTATTGACAAAGAAAATGACAATGGCAATGAACGGGATAGCAGTTGATGAATTTTTACCAGCTGGATGGGTAATGCAGAGAACCCAGAGGGTCCTGAAGAGGAGTGGGGCAGAGGTGCGGCCAACAAACACACCAACAACTGGAAGAGGTCATGCATGACAGCCCAGGCTACTGGTCTTTGCCTTGTGTTGGTCACTGGCCAAAGGGTCATTGAAGATGGAAAGGTTGACTCTTGTTGTGAGTAGTATGGCATCTTGCATACATGAAAACATCTCAGCCTGCCTTCCCCACTAATCTAGCATTGATCTGTTCCAGTGTCTTGGATATATATAAGGGCAAGAAGGAAAAGAAAGAAAAGGAAAAGGGCACTGAGGCCCCTTGGACAACTCTACAATCAAATGTGATGGCAATCAGAAAGAGGAGACATGCCACTTTTTGGGAACAAGCTGTGATTGTTTTGATTCATAAACATAATCTCATCTCTCCATTTGTGCCTTACT
>JANBPK010001631.1:0-20849 GCA_027579435.1 Candolleomyces eurysporus
CCCGCCGACTCCTCCCACCCCGCCGACTCCTCCACCCGCCGANCTCCTCCCACCCCGCCGACTCCCATCCCGCCGAGTCAGTGCAACACTGGGCCAATTCAATGCTGCAACAGCGTTCAAGCTGCTGGCGCTCCTGCTGTATCCGCCCTATTTGCTTTACTGGGCATTGTCGTTCAGGACGTCAACATCCCCGTTGGTGTCACCTGCAGCCCTATCTCTATCATCGGCCTTCCTGGAAATTCTTGGTAAATTTTCTTGTTACGCGTCGATTCGAATTCGTGCTTACTTGCTTCCACCAGCTCTGCCCAGACCGTGTGTTGCGAGAACAATACCTTCAGTAAGTAGCTAATGATTAGGGCCTGAATTGAGTCTGTGCGGACGCCAACGTTAACTTGACTTTACAGACGGCATTGTCGCCATCGGCTGCACTCCTGTCAACATCAACCTCTAAGCTGCCGTTTCCAAGAGACGGCGAAGAGAGCTTGAGGTCGATTCCGGTTTCAAGATCGATCAACCACTTTCCCTCTCGTTTCCTCTGTAGTTCGTGTATATGTTTGAGTGTATCTAGGATTACGTGGTGCTTAAATGTGATGTCCTTGAATGAACTTGAACTTCGGAGACGCGCAGAAATTCGGCAGGCGCCCGTCACCGGCCCGGCATTTGCGACATTGCCATGCGCGGATGTTTAACTTGAGGACTACCCCTCTTCCTCAACGACCACGTCATGGGGAATATGCGAGACTTATGTCTCAATCCTACCCACAGCACCAGGGGTATATAAACCGGTTTCTTAGGTGAGACTAAGCAAACGCCTTTCTCTCAAACCACCTACTACACTTTCAGAACGAGTACCAATCTCAGAACGAGTACCAAACACAATGGGTGCGTTTCAGCCTCCCTCCCTCTGCCACCCCCTCTCTCCCTTGTCTTCGTGGATCTGAACGCGAGGATAGGAATTGGAAACACCGTCAAGCAGATGTTCAAGGACGAGGTTCCCGGAAACGAAACCGAGGAGAACTTGCGTCGTCGTACCTCTCGCGGTTCCCGACTCAGCACGGGTGGAACCGACCCTGTCGAGAAGTTGAACGATCCCGCGTCTGTCACCAACTCGACCCGAGCTTCCCATAAGGTCCCTATCGGCTCAGGCATCACTGCAACCGGCGAGAGGCTTCAATCGGATGTCACCACAGATCAAGGTTTGGAGACTATGAGGAATGGCCAGGATATCACAGGTCTTGGTACGGATGCCGCAGCGGCCCATGGCGGGTCTCTGGCCGGCACTCATCAGGGAGCTCGTATCTCGAGTGAGTTGACTCCTTTTTCTACTATTGAATTGCCTCTGACGGTTTCATCAGGTGTTCCGAAGGAATCTGGCCGTCTCCGTGAGTCAGGAACTTACGACACGCATGGCGGGAAGGACATTCGCGTTGGTCCTACCTCTCCGACCACTATTGGCTCCCCTACCGGCCAATCTATGGGAGGTATTAAGGCCGAACGTACAGAGGTGTTGAACCCTGGCGAACGTTCGAAGGGCCATCTCTCCTCCAGTCCTCATGTTGGCCACACAGGCAGTGCGCAAACCGAGTTCAGTTGTCGCATTTGTATTAATTTTTTTTTCAGTCTTAGACCATCGACACGATTCAGGACATGGCAAGCGCGACGTAATGCCTACTGGAGATACGATTGAGGATACGACCCAATTGAATCGTACGTCCTTTTCAGACAGAGGATGTTCTTTTCAATAACACTTGGCAGCTGTTACTCATGAACATATTCGCCATCTTGAGACTGAGGATGTTCAGAAATTAAAGGAACGGGAACGCCACAGTTTGTGTATCTCTCTTTTCTACGGGATAATTCTGATCGTGTCGTACAGTTCATCACGTCCAGCACCACACCCAGCCCGTCACTGTCTCGGAAACTTTGCCGGAAGTTCATCGAGAAAACGTACGCCAGTTATCAGTGTTTTCCAGCTTGCAAAAGCTGATTGTTTTCGTTAGATCCACCCCGTTACACGTATCGAGGAGCAGCACGTTAACAAGGTTGAAGACAATACCTTGTTCCTCGGTCAGGTCAACCAACATCGTGATTCTACGGTGCGTTTTCATCACATAACAGGTGTTCAATGCGTCTGAAATATCTGCAGGAACACATGACGAAGGAACGAACTATCGTTGACAAAGGAACTGCTGTCACCGAACATGTTCATCACCACATCCACCATGTCATCCAGCCCGTGATTGAGAAAGAAAGTTCGTCTCATCCATTACATCTGTATAGCTTGGTGCTGATTCCGCTGAAGCTGTGAATCGTCAATTCATTCACACGAAGATTCCTATCCACGAGATTACTCACGAGGCACCCATTGTCCACCAGTCTCAGACCCATGCTCCTATTCCGCTCGAACATTTCGTCGAGCGCGGCGGTGTTCTCAAGGGAGGGATGTCTCAAGCCGATATCTCCGCGAAAGTCCTCCATGGCGGGGAGTGTACTCGGGAAATCGATGGCATTGCCCAGGATTTGGAGAAGGAGTTGAATCTCTCTGAATCCAGGATGGTAAGTCGTCATCCAGCTTTACTTATGCTTATGTTTGACCTCGCTTTACCCATATATCCAGCCTGAGGAAACCAAATACATTACTACGAAGGTCACCAAGCGTACGACCACTACTGTCGAACCTCAAACCGCCATTCCCGCCGCTCGCAACTAAATTTATTTGTCCTTCTTCATATCTCCACAACTTCTACTTTTTTGCCTCGCATCTGAATGTTTTACTGTGTATTATTAGCCGCCTCATACTTGCATGAGTCAATAGATCATATTCTCGAAATGAATTGTTTCGTGACATTTGCATGCGCAATGCCCGATCATGACTCCGTAGGCAGGAGGGCGGCCCGCCTTTCAAAGCGCGTGCTGATGGCGCTTTTGACGCATCAAATTTCGGTACCGAATCGGCATTCGCCGGTTCATCATATATATTGACGCGACGGACGCGTCGAGCTCTCCAGGCTCTTCCCCACCCCCATCACACTTCCTTCCCTTCTTCCCTCACCATTGGTAGCCTATTCTATGCTCGACACTGTCAGTAATCACCATGGATCGATCACAACGCCGATTGGGAACCTCGTCAAGCATTACCGCGACTCACCAGCCCTGAACTTCCAACTGGTCAAACAGCTAGCACGGGAAAGTGCAACGAAGACGGGCACCAAACGGTCTGCGCAGCCTGATGCAAAAGAAGGGAGCAGCAAACGTACAAGGACTACCAATGGCCATTCTGCAGCCTCCCACAGACCTTACTATCCTGGTTTACCGTCGCCGAGGATGTTCACCTTGAGCATTCCCGGGGACGGGCAATCCGGCCAACGCGTGCCAGTAATGACTCATACACTGAACATAGATTTTGACGGGGCAAGCGACCCCACCTTTCTACAAGAGTTGCAAGGTTCCGACGACTCGTCATTTAATTTGGGCTCAGTACACCTTGTTGAGTACGAGTCCCGCTTGGTTGCGACGCACAACCAGCAATGGCTCATGGTGATACCTCAAGTGACCGATGACGTGGATGTTGACGATGAAGACTATACCGCAGCACCCGCTTGTGTTGACCTGGTTTTGGCATGCGACGTTCTTCAGCGAGCGCACAAGGCCCAAGTGTACACAGAACTGTCGCTTGTCCTTGACGGCGAGTCGTCGCTCCGTTTGCAATTCCGACTGGTCGTTTCCCTCTCCCTTCCCAATATATTCTACCCACTTTCCCGCAAAGAGCCGAAAAAGTTTATTGAATTGGTGGAGGCTGCGCAGAGACGGGTCCTCGGTGCGGTCTTTGGAACTAGGCCAGAGGCAGACTCAGCCCACGACGTGAACATCTCGTTTTTCTATTCGGTGCTGCAAGCGGCGCAGCCGATGGCATCTCGGATCGCTGACGACAGCATGCAGCCCGAGCTGCTCAACCCGACGTTGCTCCCGTTCCAGAGACGCAGCGTCGGTTGGTTGTTAGGCAGGGAGGGATTGGACGTCACACCGCAAGGGGAGATTGCCCCCAGCACCTCTCTCATCGAGCATTCGTTCTGGATGCCAGTGACTCTCGGGAACCATTCCTTGTGGTTCCACAGGCTGAGTGGGGAACTGAGCCCCGAGGAACCATCTGCATCTCCTCCGGCCCTTGGCGGTATTCTGGCCGAAGAACCGGGTCTTGGAAAGACGCTAGAGATGATCTCGCTGATTCTCCTGAACCCACCGGACGAGTCTCGCAATCCCAGCGTTACTCGCTGGGACCCCGAAGCTCGGTTGGATGTCAAGGCTGTCAAGGTAAGTGACTATCCACTCGACTCATTCAACAGCTAACCCAAGGCAACAGACGTCGCTTATTGTCACCCCGCCAGCTTTGGCGTCGCAGTGGGTTGACGAGATCAAGGCTCACGCGCCGAGCCTCAAGGTTCTCGTGTACGATGGATGGTCGAAGGTCGAAGTGCCAATCACCCGCTCACAGGTTGAAGCAGACCGCATAAAGGCGCTGAAGCTAGAGAGGAAAGCACAGCAGAAGGGCAAGGGAAAGGGAAAAGCCGTCGAGTCCAAGTCTAAGGCCAAATCTAGGGCCGAACCGGAACCAGTGGTGAAAGACGAAGGACCGGACATGACGCGAGATTCCGATGGGAATCTTTTGGAGTGGTGCGACTATGTCCAGCAATTCGACATTGTTGTCACCACTTATCAAGTCCTGCGGTCGGACTTTAATGTTGCACGGGCACCACCCGTTCGTCCACGGAGAGAGGACGTCGTCTATCTGAATGTGGACCGTCCGCGCAGTCCGTTGGTGATGGTTGAATGGAATCGAGTGATTATGGACGAGGTGCAGATGGTCGGAGGAGCGAATCTCGAGTACGTCCAATTCGACGATAAGCCTTTTTGATTTCCGATATTTACTACTCGACGATAGGGATATGGTATCTTTGATTCCCCGGTTGTCGTCTTTCGCGGTTTCTGGAACCCCAGCGCGAGCCCAAATATCCGATTTGATTCATGTCCTTAAGTCAGTGGATCTGCCGCTCCCCAGCGCATAGGACGCCAGGCTCATTCTGCCCCCATTCTAGGTTCCTTCGTGTGTTTGAACATACCATTGGCTCGGCCAAACTCTGGAAACGACTCATCAAACCCGGATTCGCTCCCGAGTTTTCCAGGTTCTTCCAGCACTATGCTATCAGGTATGGCTAGCAACCCTTCCATTTCACGTTTGATATTGACGGCCCCCCTTACCCAGGACCACGAAAGCCAGCGTCAAACAAGAGCTTACAATCCCTCAACAGACCCGATACCTAGTTCCCATAGAGCTCGGACGCATCGAGCAGCACGTCTATGACCAAGCTCTCGAAGCCGTCTTGCTTGAACTCGGACTGGACGCTCGTGGTGTTGCCGCCTCGGAAGGATGGGAGATTGATGGGTCGATACTTAGGTCTTCTATAAGAAGACTGCGTGGTATTTGTACCCATCCTCAGGTGAGAGGATTGATTATTCGGTTAGCGTGCGTCGCACACATTCTGAGATCGTTTTACGTAGGTCGGGCAACTGCAGAAGAAAGGAGATGCGTACAAGCGGGGAGCGTTGAAATCGATGGATGCGGTGCTTGAAGTGGGCATTCTTATTCTAGGATATATACAGCATAGAGCTGATGTGTTTTGTTAGAACATGAGGGACCAGAACTGGAAGAACGTGATGGAAGATTGGAAAGCCAAGGTACGTTTGCACTCCTCCCTCAATCCATCACATCAGCGTCATGACACTTATTTCTCTTCGCTTCTTAGATCCAATTGATCATTCGCTACGCTCAACTGATCCAGAAAAACGATAGAATGGTACACGTGCATGAGCGCGCCCTCGAAGCACTCGAACTGGCAGAGAAAGAGATCAACGATCACATCCAGGAGATTAATGCCGTTCTAGAGGAGCATCACGAAAGAGGTGAATTGCTCAAGCAAGAAGCGGCTGCACGTAGGCACGCGCGACAAGAAGCTGCTACCGAGGCTCAGCAAGAGCAGGAAGCGTCAACATCTTCCTCGTCGAACTTGAATAATGGAAAAGGAAATGGTGTAGATCAAGACCAACTCGAAGGCGACGATCATAATGGGGACGAAGATGAGGAAGAGAATGTTGAAGATAAAGGGCTTCCGAAGACGCCTGCTGGGAAGGAGCATCGAGCGAAGACTCAAGCATTGAAAGCGAGGTTGAGGGAGGGAAGGCTGACTCTGCATCGAGTTAAGTTTTTGATGGGAGATGTTTTCCATGTTCTTGAGCGATCGAAGGAGGAGGATGCCGCCTACGAGGATGCTGAGAAACTGAGACGAGAGCTTCTGAAAGGTACGTGTCTTCGTCGATTTCAGCAACGTTTAGCGAGTAAATGCCTTTATCTTTGATATCTAGTTTCCGAGGACGATGCCACTCGAGCGATGGCTCAGTTAGACGAGGACTTGACCAAGAAGCGATACAACGCGAAGGATTTGCACATCAAGCTGCCGTATCTTGGACAGGGCGGCATTCGTTCTAGTGACCTGGTAAGTCCTCGTTGTCTGCGTTTTGGGCGCTATATGCTCACAGGGTTATCGTCAAATTACAGATGGAAGAAGCTAACGAAATAATAGAAGAGGTCCTCAATGAACAGTCGGAGCTTCTCCTCGAATGGCGAGCGCACATCGTCGACCTGCTCACTCAACCACTCACCGGAAAGGCTGACGATGCCGAAGGCGATGGTCAAGAATACCAACGGAATCTGGACAACCAAGGCGAAGCTGAGGTCTACATGCAAGCCTATGCCGCCCTCTTAGCTGACAGACGCGAAGCGTTGATCAACGAGCGAACTCTCCTCGCTGCTCACGACGTCAGGGAGAAGAAGCTAAGGCATACGAAAGCTGCGATGAAAGCTGCCGCCCAGCTGATGGATTTGAATGCCGCCCCTGTGGAAATTGCCGACGATGTGGATCTGCAGCCCGAACATGAGGTCATGTATAAAGGGCTCTCAGATAAGCGAAAGGAGTTGTTGAAGTTGATGGAAGGGAGGGCTATCAAGAGTGTATGTCTCTCTAGCATTCCTCCTTTGTCCACTGGCGAGTAGGCTAATTGGTTCCTTTGACAGATTTTGGTGGATCTCAATGCCATATTACAGCGATTGCCAGACAAAGATAAGGAGAAGGAACTTGTCGCACCCGCTATTGCAGATATCCGTCGATTGATGACCTCTCAAAGTAAGCACTGGTTATTGATCAGTAGTCATTTTGATTCGAATTCCCTGTCCAGGTCAACTTCACGACAAGCTCGATGCCGACCTTGTTCTTATTCGAAAGGCATTCAACGAGCGCATCCTGTACTTCCGACAGCTGCAAGAAATCTCGGACTCAGTCGCTGAAGTGGAATGGGAGCATCCATCGCTCGCAGATGCAATCGAAGATTGTCTTCATGAACGGACCGAGCTTGACGGCAAGATCAACACGAACCGTGCTAGGCATCGGTACCTTGTCAATATTGTAAAGAAGGGTGCTAGTGCCGATAGCCAGGACGATGAAGAGAATGTCTGCATTTTATGTAGATGCGATTTCATTCGAGGGTTCATCACTCAATGGTTCGTCCGATGTTCTTGGCTGTTGGACGGTCTGATGACTTACGAAACATTCGATGACAGTGCTCACATTTACTGCGAGGTAAGGACACGCTCGACCTGTTCGAAGCAAGCATGATATGAATATTGTTACTCGACAGGGCTGCATGAAAGCTTGGCTGGCGAGACGAGAAGGAAAGACTTGCCCTGTTTGCAGGTCAGTTTACTCCAACTCTTTTCGGGCCGTGCACATCTGAAGTACATATGACAGGGTGGCAATCAATCCAGACACCGTACAACGGTTCACGGTCAACCCAACCGAAGCCGAGGCGCCTCAGCAATGCGTTGATGGATTCGCCGCGCCCCAATCCACGCGGAAGATCTCGTACAATTTAATGGATCCAGCCGCCTTTGACGAGATTCAGAAAGTTGAATCGCTAGGCGACTTTGGAAGCAAGATTCAAACTCTGGTTCGGCATCTCCTATACCTTCAGACCGAAGATCCCGGTGCGAAAAGCATCGTTTTTTCAGCATGGGCTGATTCCCTTCACAGTGAGTTTTTACATATCACCCAATCGTGATAAGACTCAGTTCTGAACTCTGATTTTAATCATGAAGTCGTCGAATGGGCTTTGCATACGAACGGTATTCAGTGCCTAAGGATTGATCAAAACTCCAAAGGCGAAAGTGCTGCGAAGAAGTTCAAAACGGACCCGGATATTCTGGTCCTGCTCCTTCATGGGTTGGTTGCCTCATTCATTAAGCAGAGCGTTCTAATAATCAACCTTGGCTCAACAGTGAACGTGAAAATGCGGGCTTGAACGTTACTTGTGCCTCCAGGGTCTTCCTGCTCGAGAGTGTTGTACACCACAGTTTCGAGGTGCAAGGTATGGCTTCACACATCCCTCTCGTGCTCCCTTACTAACTTGGGAAATAGCAATTGCTCGAATAGACCGTATGGGCCAAACTAGACCAACAGAGGTGTATTGTTACTATGCTGAAGGTACTGTAGAGAGGAACATCCTTGACCTGGCCGCACGGAAAGGCCTATCACTCTACACGAAGGATAAAGCTGCTGGCACTCTGGACGTCTCTTCTTTCTCGCAAGAAAACGAGCAAAAGGCCATCGACTCTCCGATTAAGAAGAAGCTTCAGAAGGGAGACTTCATTTTCAAGTACGTTTGTTCTGCCCTCAATTGCAAATAGGTGTCTGACACGCCTGGATAGGATTGACGATATGCTGGCAATCCTCTTCCCACATATGTTCGAAGAGATCGAGTATCTTGTTCCTCAAGAGGATGATGATGTCGAGATGGCTGAAGGCGATGTTCCCACCACCGCGCCTACTCGAAGTGCTGGGCTCTCCTACCAGAATGCTGTTGCTGGACCTTCGAGGCTGGCTCAGTAGTATTTGTGTTCGGTGCCTCGTCCCTATGTTATTCCGCTGAGTCGACCTCGTAATTTGTCGTATGCTACCGCGTTTGTTCTGTGGCGTTCAATACCTACAACATCGCTATCCATCATAATTCATGATTATTGACTCTTGGCACGTCGGTATCGATCCGATCGCAGTTAATTTCGAGTTGGATCCATCTATTGCTGAGGCACAAACAGTTAGCTAGATCTAGTTCTCCATTACTCACCACAAACTAAGAGTCTCACCAAGGCTGGTATCGCAGCAAACGGGATATAGGAATGGTGTCAGTGTTACTTCTCGATTATGGCGTTCATATCAAGGACAGCCAGGAAGCGAGATCGGAGCACAGTGAAGTCCCATGAGTCTACACCCTGGATGGTAGCAACCACGAGATAAAAGAGTGGCAGCGGGAGACCCAGCAGCCCGAACGCTGTCGCGGCACTGGCTGGTTCGAACCAGCGGAGCACTCAGCGTGGCGGATGGGTGTCGCAGGGACTATNAGGAGCTACCGGTAGCCATTGTGGCCAAGTAGGTGGCATTCGGTCGTTGAGTCTCAGGCCTCAAGGCCTCATACCCGGCAGTGCGCCTTCATTGTTGGTTTGTGGCAATTCTTGACAATACCTGTCCCTGGCCGCTGCCACAACGTGCGCAATGATATTTAATCCGAGTGGCTATGTCAGCTCTGAGATAATAAAAGGGGGAGTACGCTCATGTATTCACTGGCCATCCTCCTCTCCCGGCACTCATCTCACCGACACCCCGGCTTTTGTTTGAGTACGACTCTCATCACCACCGTCTCCGTATCCATTGATTGGGTTAAAAATGGAAGTCCCAGTCGTACCCCTGTTCAACCCTCCACGGAACCCAAAGTTCCTTGCCGCCATTTGCACTCGATTCATCACCCACCTCTTCGAGGAATGCCAAGAGAACGAGTCGGATATCTTGCAGCACAAGCTGAAGCAATTCATTTCACATGTCTTCGAAAAAATGCCAGCTTTGGCAGAGGCTGTCGCTTTCGGTGCTTTACTTCTTATGCAGCAAGTCAAACACACTCATGGTCTGAAACTCGGTGTCCACGAAGGGGCTTACGGCGAGCCATTTGCTACCGGCCATGCTCTCTTCATCACTGCGTTAATAATCGCCCAGAAGGAGGTGATTAAGGAGTCAGTATCGCATGGATTCTGGTCGACGACGGTTTCGCAAGGAATTTTAGAGGAATCACTCTTAGTTGCAATGGAAAGGGAGGTGCGCGAGAGTCTTGAAGGCAAGATGACCCTTGACTACGAGACGATTGTCAAGTTTAGAAGGGATGTGGCCTATATTCATGGAATGCCAGTGCTTTTAGCTCTGGCTCGAAAGTAGAGCAAAGGCACTCAACCCACGAGCGTTTCTTCTGTGTTTTTCTGTACATTCCGAGCGAAAAATGGTATCCCATTATTGTCCTTTGCACGTTGCGGCGATCCGCGCTAAGCTTGTTGATCGACAACGTGAGAACCGGCACTGGCACCAGGATGCTTGTTGTTGCATTCAACGCGATTCAATGCCTAGCCTCAACTTTTGCTTTGTGATTCGCGAATGATAGCAACAAACAGATCGAAGGGGTCGGCTCAATTGAGAAGACACAATACTCACTCCGATGCTACAGTTCCATTGATGAAGGACTCCATGCGTCATGCCTGTTCCAACAAGGTTCTTTGAGCCGCCCCCGACGCGCTCTTCGACCTTGTTCGTCGTTGGGATGCTATCAATCGTCCACGGTCGCTCAACAGACATACCCGCCGCCTCGACACCATGTCAAGAACACAACATTCGCGAACAGTCAGTGGACGCGTAACGGGTGATATCGACACTCCAGGAGCTTACTACGTCCTCCTTGTTATTCCTTGCCAGTCCCAGACGTGGTTCCTGAAATCAGACGCCCGGCCTCGGCGCCTAGCGGGAACAAAAGCCTATTTGTGGAAGGAGTTCCCAGGGAAAGAGTCCCAGGAGATTCACAGCCAGGGCACAGCAGTTGCGCGGTTGAGGCCACCTGTCTTCCCCCATCATCTCTTCACTGTGACCGCCCACCTCTAACCCATCTTCTCATCATCTCAGAGAACGGTTTAACGGCTGAGGCTGAAAGTGTCGTAATTATCGTACTACTGTTGACAACTAGTGTCCGGTGAGTACTGTACAGCTCGTGCTGTCCTCACCAAGCTTCTATGTTTTAATATCCGACTTCTCTTCATAGAGGCACACATGAACTTCCTCCAAGGATCCCATAATACGCATGTACAGAATCTAGTCGCCTACCTAGTCGAAGGAGGCCTCCACAACCACGGTTCTGTTAGCGCCGAGCAGAGTAAGTGATGGGCCCATCGATGCCAATCTCCACCCATCTCCTCCCAGAACTCACCTTTTTGCCGTTAGGTCTATGCAACATTCTTCAACCCATCACCGATGCGACCCATACTCGCGATCGAAAACGATCTCCTCCCGACTCTGCCTGCTTTCCGGGCACGAGGCAACAGGTGGTCAAGAACGTTAACACCTGGGCGAGGAGCGATGTAACGACCGATTCAGAGCCTCATCTACGATGGATGCATGGATATGTCGGAAGTGGGAAATCCTCCATATCTCAGGAGGTCTGTGACACGTCTGATCGGGAGGACAGACCGGTCGTCAGCTTCTTCTTCTTCCGGAACGCAGGCGATAGGAGCAAGATTTGGAGGCTCGCCACGACTCTAGCAAGCCAAATGGCGGCGGTTATCCCCCAGACGGAGCCCTTCATACGCGAAGCCGTACAAGCCAACCGAGCATTGCTGACGCCAAACGAAGGAGGTGTTTCTTTACGAACCCGGATGCAGCGCTTGGTCTATGCACCATTCAAATCTGTCGTTCAGAGGAAGGAAACGGTCAGGGCGTTGACACAAGGCCCGTTTCTCATCGTATTGGATGGGCTGGACGAGTGCGATAACAAAGATGAGGTCCAGGAGCTCGTCGACGGAATGCTGATGTTCTTCAGCGAGAACCCCCTCATACCCCTCCGCGTGTTCATCACGAGCCGGGTGGAAGAACATATTCAATCCCGCCTGAATGTTCCAGCGGTCATGTTGGACAACCTCGTGGATCATTGCTCCGACGACGACATCACCACCTTTTTGGAGATCCTTTTCGAGGATGGATGTAGGAGGAACTCCGTCATCCGAGCATACGTTCAGAAGCACGGGGAGTGGCCTACCCAGAGTGACAAACGCAAGCTTGTCAAACATATTGGGGGATCATTCATTTTTGCCTCAGCCGTGTTCAAATTTATCATGACGGCAATGAATGCTGAAGGCGACCCACCAACACCGATGGATCGGCTTCCGTTGGCCCTCAAGATGAATCCCGGTCTCGATGGGCTTTACACACAAACATTAGCGCGCTCCATGCACCTTCCCCACTTCTCCAATGTCATATCAACCATAGCCCTGCTCGAGAAACCACTCCCGATATCAGGAATCGCATGGCTTCTTGGAATCGAGACCTACGAGGTTGTCAATGTGCTCATGAACTTGCAAGCAATCATTCAGGTTCCAGGGACAGATGATACACCCGTCTCACTTTGCCACACCTCCCTTCGAGACTTCCTGACTACCGAAAATCGATCCCGCGATTTCCTTGCACACCCGTCCCATCATGTCCAGCTCTTCCTTCGTTGCCTTGAGGGTCAACTCAAGGTTGTAAAGGAGGATCCGGGCTTCGTTCGATCCAGGAAACAGGTTCCCGCCGTTGAGCTCTACGTTTTTAGCTATTACACCGCGCATTTGCACCTTGGCGAACACTACTTCAAGTTAAAGGAGTCCGATTCTGCCATTCACATATGTCGTGAGGCACTTGCACTCCAACCTGATGACCCCCATTTGATTGCAGCTCTGGCCGGTGCCGTTCTGAACCGTGCCAACCAGACCGAGTCTTTCGCGGACTTGGAGGAAGTTATCCCCCTTTATCGTGAAGCACTGGAACTTGGATCATCCTCTCATCCAAATTCATTCGAAGATCTGCTCTTGGATCGTTATCGGCTCACAAGATCCATGGATGACMTTGAGGARGYCATTTCCGTGYAYCGTGAAGCACTCGAAYTTCRACCATTRCCTYMTCYMKAYCGCTCGCACTCACTKAACAATCTCGGCAATGCACTCCTGGATCGTCATCGGTGCACAGGAACCGTGGCTGACCTTGAGGAGGCCATTTCCTTGCTTCGTGAGGCACTCGAATTTCGGCCACCCGATCATTCATACCACTTAGACCCACTCTACAATCTTGGCAATGCACTCTTGGATCGTCATCAGCGCACAGGCATCACAGATGACCTCGAGGAGGCAATTTCCTTGTTTCGCAGAGCACTTGAGCTTCGACCACCTCCTCATCCACGCCGCCTATTTTTACTCATCAGCCTTGTCACATCCCTCTCAGACATGTACAAGGAATCACATACACTCTCCCACCTCCAAGAAGCGATAGCTCACTGCGAGGAACTCCTGGAGTCTTACTATACTGTTGGACATAACGATCGAGCTGAATGGCTCGTTGAATTAGGCTCTCTCCTCCAGCTGCACTTCAACGCTACGGGACAGGCAGAAGATCTCTCCAAGATCGCGACGTTGAGAGGAGAAGCAAATCGACTGTCGGCCTCATCTACGGCGTCTACGGCGTAGTTGAACCAACATGGGCTGGTCGCAGGGAGGCCATACTGTCGTGGGTTGCTCGTACATAGTTGTGTTTTTTAGTAAAAATTGGTTAACGCCAGCGACGTTTCTCTGTCTTTGGAGTCATCCACTTGTAATGGTAATATCCTCTCATTACGATCCCGGGATCACACTATCTATATCGTTTTAGCTACCTTTGCATGCCTTGGGGACATAGACTATTTATTGTAATAGGACAACACCGGCAATCCCGACTTGACTGTAAAGTAACACACTGATCTTCGCTCAGCGGTCTATTGCTAACCATGAAGAGACTCCTGCCATCCCAAATTCCTCCGCTCTCGACTGTGCTCTACGCGAGACCCATAGGGCACCAGAGAACTCTTGACTAAAGAGACATCTGAAAGCCCGCTCAAGAGTCGACAAACCTTCCGTCCCAGGCCTCTCGACCTCTCGAGTCAAACCTTGAATGAAAAAAAACCGACAAAAGAACAGGTGGGAGGCCATAGAAATTAGGTCGTATACACAAAAAGTACGCACTCGAATGTTCAGCAGATAGCACAGACCCGAGGCGGACGGATGTGGCCTCCGACTGACGTGCTACAATAAATACATCATCTCAGTGATACGAGCGTAAAGGACTCAATTATTGGAAGTAAATCGCGTTGTGGATTTTGAGCATTAGGTACGTAGGAAGCCAACATGAGGAATGCATGGGGGTATGAGGCATACCCATACGGTGTTTTCTGTGTAAAAAGCAAAAAAGAGGCAAGTAAAAATACAGTGGGCGAATGTTTGATCAAACAGGCAGAGGCTACAGAAATAAATTGCATGAGTTGGCATGGGTATGAGTTCATGGTATATGAATCAGAAAATCTAATCCTTGAGCTCTGAGGCCTGTGAAGAAGCGATTTGGGTGCCAGACGAGAGATAGACTTGTCTATTGTCCTCAGTTCCGTCGGAGACGGAGAGACGGAGACAATGGGCGACGGTATCCCAGGAGACTCACGACAGGACCCAGTCTTCCCTCTTAGCTTTGATTGCCCACCTAATTACCCTCTGCCCGGCCCTCGAATCTCTAATCATTATAATCCCAACGTTTCAGAGAGCGGAAACGCAGGTGAGCAGCATCAAACTGTACAAGTCGCGCTGTCCTCAGTATTTGACCATCATTCATATAGTCACACATGAACCTCTTCCAGGGATCCCGAAACACGCATATACAGAACCTATTTGCTTACCAAGTCGAAGGAGACTTTCACCAACACAGTTTGACTGTCAGCGCCGAGCAGAGGAGTAAGTGTTCGACTTATGGATATCAGCGTTCACCTACTTCGGAACACTCACCCCTTCGCCGTTAGGTTTATCCGACATCCTCCAGCCCATCACCGATGCATCTCATACTCGAGATCGAAAGCGATCACCTCCCGACTCCGCTTGCTTTCCTGGAACCAGGTTACAAGTGGTCAGGAACATTAACACCTGGGCGAGGAGCGAAATCACAACTGATCCGGAGCCTCATATACGATGGATGCATGGATACGTCGGATGTGGAAAATCCTCCATATCTCAAGAAGTCTCTGACACGTCCGACCGAGAAGATAGGCCGGTCGCGAGCTTCTTCTTCTTCCGAGGTGCGGGAGACAGGAGCAGGATCTGGAGGCTCGCAACGACTCTGGCAAGCCAAATGGCAGCGGTTATTCCCGAGACAGAACCCTTCATACGTGCAGCTGTACAAGCCAACCCAGCATTGGTGATACCGGACGAANGGGGGCGTTTCTCTACGGGCCCGCATGCAGCGCTTGGTCTATGCACCATTCAAGGCTGTCGCTCAGGGGGAGAAAAGGGTAGCAGCGTTGACACGAGGCCCGTTTCTCATGGTGCTGGATGGGTTGGACGAGTGCGATAACAAAGACGAAGTCCAGGAGCTCATCGACGGAATGCTCGCGTTCTTCGACGACAACCCCCTTATTCCCCTCCGTGTTTTCATCACGAGCCGGGTGGAAGAACACATCCGATCCCACCTGAATGTCCCAGGAGTCAGGTTGGACAACCTTGTGGATCATTGCTCCGACGACGACATCGCCACCTTTTTACAGATCCTTTTCGACGCTGGATGTAGGCGGAACTTGGTCGTCCAAGCATACGTTCAGCAGCACGGAGAGTGGCCCACCCAGAGTGACAAACGCAAGCTCGTCGAACATATCGGAGGATCGTTCATATTCGCATCAGCAGTCTTCAAATTCATCATGGGAGTAAACACCGAGAGAATCCACCCGACGACACCGATGGATCGCCTTCCCTTGGCCCTCAAGATGAACCCAGGCCTTGATGGACTTTATGCCCACACTCTGTCTCGATCCAAGCACCTCCCCTACTTCTCCGATATCATATCAACGATTGTCCTGCTAGGAGCACCTCTTCCAACGTCAGGAATCGCAGAGCTCCTCGGAATCCACACATACGAGGTTGTCAACGTCCTTGTGAACTTGCAAGCCATTATTCAGGTTCCAGGAACAGACGACATACCGGTCACACTTTGCCATACCTCCCTTCGCGACTTCCTAACGACCCAAGATCGATCAGGCGGATTCTTCGCGCATCCGTCCCATCACGTCCGCCTCTTCGTTCGCTGCATTGAGTATGAACTCAAGCTTCTTCGACAAAATCCAGGCTTGATCATTGGCTCTCGCGAGCAGATGCCTGCTACCGCGTATTACGCCCTTAGATATCAATTCACACATTTGGCCCGCGGGCGGGGCTGCTTCAAGCTGACGGAGTACGACTCCGCCATTCAGCTGTGTCGTGAGGCACTTGCACTCCAACCCAGTAACCCCGAGCTGATCGCAGTACTCGCCGATACCATTCGTCACCGTGCCAGCCAGACCAGATCTCTCACGGACTTGAACGAAGCCGTTTCCCTTGCTCGTCGAGCACTCGAATTTCGACCGTCCCCTCACCCAGATCGTTCCATGTCACTCAACAACCTTGCCAGTGCTCTTCAATGCCTCTATGAGTGCAATGGTGGCATTGGGACATTGACTGAGGCAATTTCACTGCATCGTGAAGCACTTGGACTCTGCCCTGCACCTCACCCACTCCGCTCCATATCACTCAACAACCTTGCCTATGCACTTCTATCCCAATTTGAGCAAAATGGAAGTGTGGATGGTGTGGATGTCCTCAATGAAGCAATATCACATTGTCGTGAACAACTGGTTCTCTGTCCCCCCGGGCACAGATACCGGCAGGGTGCGGTCCAGCTATTTGTGGGGGCTCTTGAAAAGCGATATGAGGTGACTAAAGATGACAAAGATCGGGAAGAAATCAAGGATTTCAAGGCAGAATTAGCCTTTTTCTGCCAGCAGCAAAAGGCTGAGNAATAGGGATTTGCTTTTTCAGTACATATATACAGGGTATGCCATTCTCTCAACAGCTACTCCGAATTTGCTTTGCTAATACGGCGCTGGGATTCAGGGATAAGGCTTCTAATTATTTATGTTCGAATGTTCCTGCTTGTTACGAATATAACCAATGTCATGATTCAGAGCCAAACAGTTTGTAGTATATACTCAGAGGATGTTGACGACGATCGTAGGATAATATATGTCATTCCGCCGTTGCGCAGTGAGGGCTCTGCTAGGGTCTGCCCCCTTGTTGATTGTAATTGCGTCATATCTCTAGCGCTAGCTCGGAGTCGGCAAGGCTTTTGAAACCAGCTTTATATCACTCGAAATGCCTACGCTGCGTAGTAGGTGCTCCCCCATCTCGTAGGCGAGCTGCGTCGTTCTCGGTGCACATTCAGTGCTCTCACTGTTTGCGGCTGCCCACTCGGAAGTGTCCAAGAGGCTGGAGGTGACTGACGGGCAGCGCATTATCTCTGGCTCGGATGATGGGACTGTTTGGCTTTGGGACGTGCAGATGGGCACTGTGTAGGCAACAATGAAAGGACACTTGGACTCCGTGCTGGGTGTTGCCTTCTTCCCTGACGGAGCAGGGCATCCTAACTGTTCCATCCGCCAATGCAGAGACGCTTTGGGATGCGCCGACTGGGGTTTCGTTGGTGAGCTGGAAGGACATCGACACACAGCTTTGGCGGAACGTTGTTATATCACCTGACGGACGGTGAATTGTCGCTGGCTCAAGGGATGCAACACTTCGCATTTGGGATGGGCGGGTTGGACCGTGTCGGTAATTGTAGCAGGATAATCGCATTCCGTGACGAGACGCATGGTGTTCTCTCTTCAGGGATGGGATTGACAAAGACTAACTGGGAGAGGGTGCAAATTTACTTGACTCAGGATATTCCAAATCCCAATAGCGCTCGTATCTGTAGAAATTATGATACGTATCGATTATGAGCAAATCAAAATAACATGTACGACACCCATCCCAATCTATCGATTGAATCTAAGAAGATCCTTCAGATCCTGGCACCGACTGTGCCATCCGCCTCAAACTCGAAAGCGCGTCCTTCACCCTCGGCGCCCCCTTCTTCCCAGTCCTCACCGCATGCGATTGCCCATTCGGAGTTGTCCAAAAGCTGCCCTGCGCAAACATCCTGGGCCTCATATTGATAGGCATAGGATCATCCCTCGACGACACATACTTCTTCGTACCCGGACGCTCAGGGTTGCCCGGGTGCCTCTCGTGATGCGGCGGGCTCAACACGACCTTCTCGCGCACCGTGACACCGTTGAGACCTTGCCCGTGGCGACCGACAACTCGAGGTGGCTGCTCGACGACGTACTCGCTCACCCGGACCCCTACGACGCTCTGGTCAACCTCGGCGCCTGTAGGACCGGAGGTGCGCGTGAAGAGCGGTTCCTTGTGCGAAGGAACCCTCTCGAGGTGTGCGACGACACCACCGAAGCTGACGTTGAAGCCGACGTCTGTGGTGCTCGACATCCGGGCCGACTCTTTGGCACCGAGTACAAAGGCGGATTGGGGTGTGGTGGTGAAGTAGGTGTCGAGGAGGGAGGGGTGGGCGTACATCAGTCCGCCGTTCCGGTGTGGTTGGGGCTTGATCTTGGGGCTGACGAATTCTTTAGGGAGGGCTTCTTCTGTCTCGAAATCGGGTGCGGCAAGCTCTGTGTCGCCGTCGCGTTCAGCGTACTCCCCTTCGAAGTACTCGTTGAGGAAGGCACGGTGGTCGCTCGAGACGACGTTGGCGATGGCGAGCTGGAAGTCGTCCATGTCCGGGTTGAGCAAGGTGCCGTTGAGCTGGCCGGCCTTGGCTTTTAGTTGGNAGCTGGGCACGGATTTTTTCGTAGAAGATGGGTCGGAGAGTGCGNCAGCTTTTCGATGTAGGATTCGAATTCGCTGGGGCTCATCGCGAGGATGTTGGGTTGGCGGAAGTTCCAGGGTTCGCTCCTGGCTAGAGGGGCCAAGGAGGCTTTCGTAGCGTGCTGGGCTGCGGCACCGTAGTGACCAGGTCCGCGTTTGCCTAGGCTGGAAATGTCCTCGTACACTTCTTCCTCTTCCGCTGCTTTCTCTTCTGCGGCGGGTGGCTGCTCGTAGGCGGCGTATCGGTACTCCCTGTCCTTGGCAGAGTCGAATTCGGAGTCCGTGAGCCAGAGGCTGCTTGCTACGGGTCCCAAGTTTTTGTTCCACAGCATGGATTTCTGTTCCACGGATGTCGGTGCTCGCGGGTCATTGCTGGCGATTTGGGGGGTGAGGTTGAGCTCCTCGAAGCGTTTGATGAACCGGACTTGGTCCTCGGCGTTGTTCCATTCGATATACTGCGCGTGTTCCTCGTAGGACTTGAGGGTAATGAACGCGTTCCGTCGACGCTGGGAGATGGGTCGCTTGAGACCCCAGTTTCCGCGGTGGGCGAAGGCGGGGGGTGCGCTGTAGGTTTGCTTGATCTCTGGGTCGAAGGAGGCGAAGCGTGAGCGTCTGAGGAGCTCCGCAAAGGGTGAGGCTGCAGGCAGGACGCCTGTTGGACCTTTCCTGGCTACCACCGCTGCCATAGTTTACGACTTCGCTGGCTGCCCGGAATGAATTCAGATTTTTCCTGGAAGCGGAGTTTCAACGCGGACCGGGCTCAGCCGAGAATCCTATATAGCCCGCCGACGCGCCTATCTTTTTTTTCTTCTCATACAACCGGCGTTCCAATTACTGTCCTGTCCTGCGCCTAGTTCTGGGCATCTTTCACTAGGATGGACAGTCCAGACAAATGTCGAAGAAAGACGGGATGCTCAAAAACAATCTTTGCTGATGCTTCTCCCTCTGGTAGAGGGGCTAGGACGCAGGATCACCTGGAGCTGTTCTACATTCATTGTTTCGCGTTGCGATCACGCCGCATCTTCTGCAGCAACGCCTCCTGTATAGTCTCTCGCCAATATGATATGATTTTACGACGACTGCAGCGCGAGATTGGTTGGAGTTCGAGCGGATAAACGGTGAGTTGATCATCTTGTTCGTTGCATGTAGTACGCAGCCTGTGATTATAAACCTGGTAAAAGCACACACCCCGTCCTCCTAAACGGAGAGATCCTGGTATTTGGTGCAGGCAACTGGTCTCATTTCCCGCGGGATTGGGGACGTTGGCTGGGTGTGGATGCAGAAGTAAAGGCGAGGCTGAGGCTGCGTACTATCTNCCCTCCATTTTGCTTCTTTCAAGTGGAAATGGCAATAGACTCATGCTCTTCGTTTCTTGCAGATTTTTACTCCTTCACGTTATGGGTTCGTCGGTCCTTGTCGGTTATCGGACGATGAGGTGACCATCCTGAGAGAGCACGTTCGCGGTTGATTGAATTCTGATGCTGTCAGAGAAAATGTTTGAATGATGGAACAAGGGTGCTCTTGCCCGTTTGCTGGCGACTCGCTGGCAGCCTCAGCTCGCTACGCGACTACGCAATGGGCTTCGAGTGGTGGTGGATTGTGATGGTTTCTAGGACTGTGCTCCATGACTCCAAGAATTATGAAACTGTGGCCAGCGCTGATCTGGAAAAAAGGATTTCTGGGGTGCACACGGTCGAAACAGGGGCCGTGGGAAAGATGTGCGGATTTTGTGGCAGAATATTGGTGAATTTCGCGTGGACGTACAAATTTACCAGCAATCCCTGGTGCGCAAGCTTCGCCATGTACTATACTGCCGATCCCAATAAATGTCGTTCCCTCTATCTACATTTAGGCCTCGTTATTCTACCTTCTTCCTTCAGCCAGCCCAACA